>NQII01000551.1:292657-316892 GCA_002778355.1 Clitarchus hookeri | reverse complement strand
ATGGTTCACGCCCCACAGAGCCGGATCTATGCGTGCGTAACTGGAACTTTCAGCCAGTGCAAGCTACAGCGCAGAACTTTTTTTTAAGTAAATTGTGCACATAGACTTGTGTAATGGGATTTGACAAAAAGTATTTATTCAGCATTTTGTCTTTCTTTTTTAGTTTATAATGATTATAAGTGCGCATTAACAATATACTGAGATAATGAATGTAGTGAATCCCCTTAAAGTATGTAATAAATAGGGTTTGCAGTAAAATACATATGATTTCCAGTTAAATATATGTAAACTAAAATCTGTAAATATTAATAATCATGACAAATGGCATTAGACATAGTAGTATTATATATTATATAAAGTTGATAGCAATATTTACAAAGTAGTACTGTTGACTGAATATATTTTTCAATTATCGGAACAGATGGCTTGGCCAGTGATGTCAGCCCACACGTGCATACTGTGATAATGTACTGGTTTTGCACAAACTAGCTCATCCCCCATAAGTTTCGTCTATCGGAATGCACAAAGTGTGATATGTAATTAGAAATGAAAGAGTATTAAGCTGTTACACAAGCAACAGTAGTGTAAATAATGTATTTTACAAACCCATCATTGGTCGCGCATGAGCATTTCTCTCACACTAAAAAATAATATGGCACCATTTTTTGAAAAAGGGGTGGAGCGGCATTGTACTCTCGTCTGAGTTCACAAATTTCATAAGATAACAGGCAAGCTGGTTACCAGGAATGATTCATCATTGACCATAAAACAGGTTTTTGTTTACTGATCTGCACAATGTGTGAACGTTTTTTTTTTTTTTTTCATTGGGCGATCATTCAAATTCATTAAAACTTGAGCAGACATGTGAATATTATTTTTGTTACTGATAGTGATACAGTTACAGATGAAGTAGGCAAATAAATTGATACATATTCTTTAAGTGCACATTGCACTTTACACAGTAAAAAAACGTAATACATACTTTCAAGTGTCATGAACAGGTTTTACCAAATGTTATAGGCTCCTAAGTATTAAAAAAAATTTATAGCCTTAGTTACAAAGCTTTTTACCTACAAGCACGTGATAATTTGAAAGGCGAATAGATAAGATACACAAAACATCTGTATGCCTGATATCTTTTACAAGCACTGTCTCAATTTCATTATAATGCTGGTATGTAAACATGTTCCATATGCAAATGCTTATGCAGTTCTTTAAAAAATAGATTTAAATAACATTAAATTTCAATTCCACAAAAAAAATTGTACTGAATTAAAAATGGCTCTACTAAATATGAACTATGATAAATGTCTTCATTATCAAAGTCTTTATTATTTGCTGTTCTCTGCTGTGAATAACTTTGCTGCATCTCTGCGAGTTACCATTCCCATCCATCTTCACTCACTAAACATTGTCTGCTACCGATGTTTTTCAAACATCTAGTACAAAACTGTTGGCTGTGCTCGCATCCCCTGTCCTCCTCTTTTTCTCCCATTTTTCTCCCCTTTTCCGGCACCCCGCTTCCTCACACTGAGACTTGCCCAGATAACTGCCGGTCACTGTACTAAAATGCCAAAAAAACCCTACATCTGTAAAACGTTAATGTTTGCCTCTAATAAAAACAAAACCACGTGGAATGTCATAAATAAGCAAATTAATTGTCGCAATAGCAAGAATATATAACAGAAATTATTGATAATGTTATAACAACTGACAGCTTCAAAGTTGCTAATCTATTACAATAACTTTTTTTTACATAAATTGCTAATAATCAGTGATGCAGCTAATACAAGTACTGGATATCGTACTAACATGGTGCAAAATTTCCGGTTACCCGGTCGCCATTGGTGACCGTATGTTTGAGGCTTGCGACTAGAAAACATTGAAGATTTAATAGACTACTGGGGTACTGTTAGTGCCACAACTGCTGGCTGGTGAACTTACGGGGAGCGGGGATGTGGCTGGTGAGGGGAGAGGTAGCTGCATGCACAACCTGCCGCAGTCTGATGTGTGCTAAAAACATTAGTCTCTTTATAGTCGGTTGTGTGTTTGCCGATGCAGAACTAATATTTTTGTAACAGTTTGTACACAGCTGGGCTGCCATTGGCTGGGCCGTGCCAGCAGACCAAGTGTAAGCATCTAGGGAGGTGAGCCACTAGCACTTGTGACACTCCCAGTATGTCTGTTGTAGATTGTCTGGTATTACTGAGTGAAATGCATACAGTTGATTGTTCTGTAAAAGTAAGCTGTGCAAACCAGCATAATGTTACTCTATTGTGTCCTTTATATCTATGTAACATAAAGTACTGTGTAATTATTATTTTTAGCATCCTTTACATAGAATGTGCCATCCTATTTAATCAGTTTATTAGTGAGCTTGGTGATGGATGAGACATTTACATAATCATGAATAAAATAGTGGTGACCAAAGAATTTAGTCTAGCTAGTGACCATATTCATTTGTTATACCATATATAACTGTGCATGTCTGCTAACACAAGTTCTGCACTAACAACTGCGCAAGAAATTGGAGACTTGTATAACATATTTACATGGGATTGGAGATGTCAACAACATGGCATTGATGATGCCACACATATTTTCCTTTCACCCCATCCATTCCCTGTCACTGCCTAATGGGACATCCACTGGAATGGGGGGTTTTTTGACGGGGGACAATTTTAGCATATTTCCACTTCTGTATTGGGAAGTACAATTGGACCCATCTGTCCAAGTGTACTACGCTATATGATAAGTGGTTTGAGGAAATACACTTGGACAGATGGGCTCAATCATACTGTACAATACCAGGAATTATTGCCTGTACACACAACACGCTACCAGTTACTGTAACCACGCTAATATATTGATATATTTTGACAGTATCTTGTTGTACACTTGAGCGGATAGGTTCAATTGTACGTCCTGGTACTGTAAATGGTATCAGGAAAGATTTGTTGCAATTAAGTACAGAACCATAACCTAACTACAACACCATTAATTATACCCTTCAAAATAATACTTGATACCATCCACTGCTATCCGATTATTAAATAAAAACGGATAATACTTGTTGCCACTACAGAATTCTAAACGTAACATTACCTACCTACAACACAGTTTATTATACCCTGTAAAATATTATACGATACTATCCACTGCTATTTGTTGTACACATATATAGTGCCATTGCATTGGGTACCATTGAATATGTATACGCTGATGATATATGTGTATATACGTATTGCTCCATGTGTGTATTTTCACATATGAATACATATAATAAATAGGATTAGTGTGTAAGTACCAATGCATGAAATGTGAAGGACTACAAATATTTTTCCATCTGCGAGGAGTAAGAAAGTGGGTTGTGAGTACGGCAAGAGGTGGTGAAGGAACATAAATATGGCAAAACACATACAATACAATTTCTTACTGTACGAAAGGACAAAACCATAGTCGTGATTTGCTGATAGAAATCAGAACATATACTCAGATAAGGAAATAAAACATGGTTCCCATTAATTTACTATTGGATTCTCATTTAATTTTATATTCAAATAATTTATGAGGGATATTTATCATCTTTAATAACAATACTTAATTCACTCTTTAAAAATGATGTGATGGCGGGGCGGGTCTTATCAACAAAATCTCACAAATAGGTGATATCAACATTCAAATAAAATTATAAAATAATCCAAAAATTTTATTTCCAGCATGGCTCATTTCTGATATTAGCATGAAACTAATGGACTCCTAGGTCTGTCTTATCACCAATGTAATGCAGCAATTTCTTAAAATTTAATTAAAAATTTGTTGTTCGTTGCACAAAATCAAAATTATACACGTAAATATGCAGCCGATGGTTAAACTAAGTAGGTGTTACCATGATGATGCCGTCGTTGCAGTAGCCTGGAGACAAACTTCATAGCACTCCAAAATTAATTTGTTACCTTAGATTTAAAATGTGGCATTTGGTGATCTCTTCAGTTCACATCCCTGCCAGCAAACACTTAATTAATAAAATTTGGGGTACTGAACCTACATTATGATGATTCGGCCATATGAAATTTTAATTCAGCATCTCCCTAAACTTCGACTGAGCCGAACTACTACTTCTTGGGGAGATACAAGGAAAATACTGCACTGCATAAAAAAAAATATTTTTACACACTTGGATAATTAAAAAAACATAATTAAACTGCAATTAATGCAAATTAAATTACATGAATAAAAATATAAACATACAGCATGTTCCGCAACTCAACCGACATACTTCAGAAGCGTATTATACAGATCATTGGCAACAAAAAAAGTCATATACACAAGTAGGCAATGCAGCCCTATTTTAGTGTTACAGGGATGTAAATGTAATAAAAACACAAATTGGAATTGCTGAATATCTTTAATGCAGTTCCCTACATCCATGTTGTATATCCCACACAAGCTGTTCAAAATGTGCCCAATCGGACCATAAGCAGGCTGTTAGTGTGGCTGGCGTAGCCAGTCTTTGTTAGTGTGTTGTTTACACCTGCAGAGTACGCATACGTGGTTTTTGTTTGTGAATACTATGATGGAAATGGGCGTGATGCAGCAGTGCGTATCCGCGCAGGTGGATTGTAAGAGGTGGGCCAGTCCCATGGCTGGTGCACTCTCCGGAGCTCTCCCCANCGAGCTGTTCAAAATGTGCCCAATCGGACCATAAGCAGGCTGTTAGTGTGGCTGGCGTAGCCAGTCTTTGTTAGTGTGTTGAGGTGAGTGGTTGTGGAACAATGCCAGGAAAGTTTACACGTGCAGAGTACGCATACGTGGTTTTTGTTTATGGATACTGTGACGGAAATGGGCGCGGTGGAGCAGTGCGTATCCGCGCAGGTGGATTGGAAGAGGTGGGCCAGTCCCATGGCCGGTGCACTCTCCGAAGCTCTCCCCATTGGCCTTTTCTTCTGGGGCTGCCTGAAGAGTAGTGTTTACAGCGGACGGTGACCAGGCACGAGACCAGTTGCTACAGGTGATAACCGACGCCACTTATCAACTCAGAAATGAACTTGCAGGTATGCAGTGGCAACATGCCATGGTACAACGTATCGCAGCGTGGTTACGGTCAAATGGTGCACATTTTGAACAGCTTCTGTGAGATGTTCAACATGAATGTAGTCAATTGCATTAAAGATATTTAGTAATTCCAATTTGTGTTTATACTGTATTTACGTCCCTGTAACTCTGAAATGGGGCTGCATGGCCTACTTGTATGACTTTTTTTGTTGCCAATGATCTGTAGATTACGCTGCCGAAGTATGCCGGTTGAGTCGCAGAACATCTTGTATAGGATACTCAACCTAGGGTGACATGATATGTAAACAAAAGGCAAAAGGTTAGAATAAAAACTGAACCAAATAATACGTTAATATTTATATCAAAATAATAAATAAACACTCTTTCTGGAATGTGACTATTACATTGATCTTTAAATAAAAATGGCAAAGACTTGTTGCCACTGCAGAACTCTTAACCCCACATTACCCAAGTACAGCACTGTTTGTTATACCCTTCAAAATGTTATACGATACCATCCACTACTTTCCTATTTAATAAAAATGGCAGAGACTCATTGCCACTACAAAACCCTAACCTACATTACTTACCAACAATATTGTTTATTATACTGCTCAAAATATTATATGATACCATTCACTGCTAACCGATCAAATAAAAAAGGGCAGAGACTTATTTAATGCATGTTTTTCCATCTTTACTTTTATAACCTATCAATTTTTGAGACAGACGTCCATCTATAAATACCCTAAAATTTGTTTAGCAGTACAATAGCAAGTGAATCATCTGATAGTGTGTATACAAAATATACAGCTGCCTCTTGGCTCACCATCTGATAGCAGAAGGATATGTACAAACAAAAAGTAAACATTGGTACTACTTTTGCTGAACTGTTTAAATCTTGCCTTGTTAGATAAGACAGACTTTAACATTACCCAACAACAACACACTTGATTATACCCTACTCCTATCCGATTAGCATAGACTAGTCGCCACTACAGAACCTCTACCAATATACACCTCTGACAATACTTTTCTATTTACTTACACATGTATTCACATTTCAATAACTCCACACGTACCTTTCCCCAACATATTCATATACTGTCACTGTGTAATATTGTCAATTTAGTATAAATACTGTGAATTTTGACAGTTCTACCAAGTAGCGCTGCCACAATGTATCCTCCAGCCACAGCTATTCTGCCAGTGAAGAAGAAAACGTTAGTAAACAAATGCTACGAGTCGAATCCCACGTTTTTCTCTTTATGGCAGACACTGAAAGACTGATATTAACCAACTTCAGTCCAGTACTCAATGATATTTTAGTTAAGTTGCCATTCCAAATTTTTGTAATGGCCAAAGAAGACAGGTTAATTTTATGTCAAAGGTAAAAAAAGGTGAGGGGGAATTGAGATTGTCTTTCATGAGACTGCATTGTTTTGCGGTAGTCCTTACGAGACACTGTCATTTTGAATTGCATATTGTTTTGATGGAGCAGTGGAAAATTTTGTTTGTATGCAAATAACATTCAAATTATAACTAGAAAGTTTTAATTTCAATGAGAGAACAAAATGTGATAAATATGCAGCTGTTACAGTACGCACGTGCCAGTTATAATCATACTATAGGCAAACAATTTTACCAATTTTTAGCTGTACACTTGGATTTTTATTAGGCGTAATTAACAAATTTTATTTTTACACTACAATACAAAGTTGAAAAAATGTTTTTTTTTTAAACCATGTGCATAGTAAACATTTTAATAACTGTTACAAAGTACATTATTTACAAAACACACTAACTTACTAGACTTATTTATAATTCCTATTTGCAACTCGTGAACACATGATGTTCTATGGCAATCCTTAAGACTATTATTTCATTGAAATCACTGCCTGTCAGTGACACAAAATAATTTATTTGCAGAAACATTCAGTAAATACAACACTTCAACCTTTTCCCCCCTGAAACGAACAAACTTGAGAACTTAATTTGTGGCATTTCATGGCAGCTATAGAAAATGTCAGACCAAAGCTGTATTTGAATTCACTGCTGCATATCCTCGTTGACTTGCCCTTAATCCCTTCAGTACCCACAGTTCCCCACATTCCCTTAATCCCTTTGTGACGAAGTGGGTATAATTTTGAACACCCGTCTTTGTTTCGCAATTTGAATTCCACATATGAAAAAATCAACTAATTGAACAGATTTTCATGTGTTACCTTATGCTATTTTCAGTCAAACCACACATTGTTTTATTCATCAAGGAAGTCACTTCTTGAATATATTTTTCATCCAGTTAAAAATCTTTTCCCACCCCCAAAGTACTACCTACGTCCCACTAAAACTAAGTGGTGGCCATTTATAAATGGCAAATCAGTTTTGTATAACAATAATATGAGACTGTGTGCCCCTTAAGAACTGTTATAGACACTTTAATTCTTCACACTTGGTGTAGAACTACTTATCTGACACTGCTGCGCTGTCTTCCCTCGGCTGGCGGCTTGGAACTGCTCCGGTGCTTGGTGGGGCGTCCCGACGCCTGGCCTCGAAGTTCCTCATTCTCGGGTCCACGCAGTACTCTGCGTTTGACGAAGTCTGACTGACTTTTCTCGGATTCTTCCCGCCGCACGTCCCGCTTGACGGCCTCCGACTGAGGTCGACGTCGTGATGCATTCTCGATCCTCGACTGACTCCGACTGACTGACTGACTGCTCGATCCGCGACTGACTGACTGACTCGTTCATCGCACTGGCTTCGTCCGGCTCCGACCCGGACGCCTCGCTTCAGGTCTCCCGACTGACTGATTCGACGTCTCTCAACTGACTGCCCTGTTGCTCCCCCCTTCGTGTGGTTTTGTAGCGTCCATCACCATATTCAACTTCCCCGGTCTCTGCACGTGGTCCGGGGTGCTTGTCGTCCCCCTGGGTCATAAAACACGTGGCCGCTGCTCGTGTGGTCCGCAGCCGGCCTGGCGTCGTCCCTTGATTCTGGCCTGGAAGTTTATTGTCCCGTTCTGCGCGCACGCCCGCTAAAACTCTCATGGTTTATTGCGGTACAAGCCCGGGACAGATGCCGCTGGTGGTGGGATCTCGGTGTCCCTTGGGCAGCTGCAAAATGCAGCTGTGTCCGCGCCCTGGTGCCTTCCGTTGTCTCCGGATGTCGTCTGCACGTGCAGGAACAGTTGCACGTGCAGAAACCTTTGTTAGCACGCCTTTGCAGCTGCGATGCTCCTGGCGTCACTCTTCCGGCACATCCTCAAAACCCTTAATCCTTATTGCGGTCGTCCACCTGCGAGCTTCGCCAGAGTGTGTTCCGACGAATAAAATATAGGGACGCAGAATGCGTCAAACTATTATATAGTGATAAAAATTTTATATAAAATAATAATTGATGTCTAAAAGGTATAAAAGACATTACATTCTCTTCTAAAGCTTTGTAAGAAGTCTTCAATTTCCTCTATATTATAGAGACACTGATGCTTAAAAATTACGTGAATTTTTTAAATAAACTTGTTTATGTCCTTTTCAGAAGTTAGTTCTTTTGGTAGCATGTTAAATAATTTAAGGTCTGAACTGTACAGACCTTTTTTGAATAAAGAGCTCGTATACTGCATAACACACAGGTTATTTGCATTTCTAGTATCATGATGAACATATTCATTTTGGTAAAATAATATTAATGTTCTGTTTTATAAATTTAATTACATGTATGACATTCAATGTACATAGTTTATATTTCATGGGCTATGAAGAATGGTTTAAAATAGGTTGTTTTGTTTGCAGTAGATATAATACATAATGGACCAAATCTATTTTTTACTATCACTTGAATTTTCCCAAAATTCAATTGACGTCATTGCAGAGTGAAAACATACATAATATCATCAGTAGAGTTTTTTTATCGGAAATTATTCAGGATAGGGGACTTTCCAAAAATAACTTTGTTTATTTTGTTACTCTTTTTGTAGTTATTATAGGCAATGGAGATCCAATCAAAATCCGAATTCAGGTTCACACACCATTGCTATTAAACTTCAAAAATAATATCTGTTTTTTTTAAACTTGTGCTGTCTGTGGTGTTTTGTGGTGTTCGTTATCTGACTGGATCATAATGTTTTAGTGACTTTTTACTCTTTTTATTTTGTTACTGTTTATTTTGCCATCTGTGTTTTTAAACCTGTGCTCTCCATGGTATTTTGTGTTGTTCGTTTTTGGACTGGATCTAAATTTTTTGGATCCATTTATAAATTTATCACTATAATTTGTTGACCCTTTTATTTCTATTTAATTTGACTTGCTGCATTGTCTGTTTTTCTTGTGGTTTTTGCTGTTTTCATATTATCATAATTGTGCTGTCTTCTTTTGTTTCTTTTTCAGTGTTAGTTTAATTGGATCGTTGTCTCTTGTTCCATATGTGTTTATTTATATTATTTTTATTGCATTTGTGTTCCTCATCCATATATTGTGTTCTTAGTTTTTTTGGTTACGCTTTTCGTAGTCATTGTAGGCAATGGAGATCCAATCAAAATCCGAATTCAGTTTTACTAATGTTGTTGCCAACTTGAAAATCATGAGAAATTATTTGGCTGAAGAGTTAGGAAATGCAAAGAAGTTAAATAAATTTTTCTAGATAATTTTAGGATAATTAGAAAATATATTTTTATTCTGCCAAACTAAGCATTACAGTTACAGACTCAGAACTGATGATGTGTGATAATATGCACAGACTGTGGCAAAAGTATGTTTGTGTATGTAAAATATTTACTTTCTTTTTTTCCAAATAGTACTAGACTTAATTAAATGGAGAGTGGGTGTGCCCTTAATCAAATATTCTTCAATACCATTTCCTTTGCCCTGGCAATTTCAAGCACCTTTTGAAATTGCTGTGTGTATTTTGACTCAGGTCTCAACCTGTACCACCTATTTGAAACAGTTTCAGCACCATTACCAGGATCAAAGAATGTACTTAATGTAATATAAATATATTAAAGTGTAGTAATTTGAGTTAAATTTTCAGTTCTGATATTGTACTAAATTCTTTCATTTAATTTTAACTTAAATTTTATCATATTCCTTTTAGTTATTTTGTTAATTCTTTTATAGTTTGGTTTCGTTCTGTTTTGAAATTATGTAAAAGTAAGGTTAGGTCACCCTTCCAATTACAGGACTTGGCTAGATCTTATTTATATGATCTTTTATTGTGTTGCCTTAGGCAACAGTTCATTTTAAGTATGTAAACAGTGTCATAGCACAATAGATTAGCTTAAATTAGCTAATTTTTCCTCTTTGGGTTTTATTTTTGTGGTAGTTTGTATCTTGTGATAGCGAGGTTTTTGATGTCTTCCGAGATGCGTAAATTACATCTTGTCATGTGTTAGAGGTAATTTGGAGTCTTTCTTCGACTAGCCATTGAAACCTACAGACGTGATGGAGGGGTCCTTCATAATGCGACTTGTATGCATCGTAAATTAGGACAAATTATTTTGCTAGACCAAGTAGTGGTATTTCAAGTTGGTAGGGAGCGTGGATCGCTGTGAAGTGATCCCACAGGGCGTTCAAAATAACTTTTGGTGCTTTGAAGTCGCTGACGCAGTTCAGCGAGCCATGATGATGCCACCAACGAAGCCAGGCTTCGCAGTTGGTAGTTGTTACCATTTAAGTGAGCAATGATTTCTTTTTCATTAATCCTAATAAATTTCTGGCAGTTACAAAAGATAAAAAAAAACTTTTTAAAACTATTTTGGGCAATTTTTTTACGTCTTGATATTATATTAATATTGCAGTGGCCATTTTCAGAGTTGCATGTTATACCAAATAAGGAAGCTGCCATGAAAGTTTAAGGGTTTTACCAGTTGAATAAACTCTGAAATCCAATATTTTTTTTGGTAATTCAACGAAACTTTACTTTGAGAAGCAAAATCGAACATAATAAACTTTATTAATAACTAACTTTGCACTATTTCAATTCAATGGCAACTTGTACGGACATTTTAGCTTGTGCCCTTGCCCCCCATTAAAATAAATTTGTAAGGAAGGGTGTAGTAGCTAATACGCACTTTAATTCGGACTTGTTAAACCAAAGGATTACTACCAAAATGCATGCGAAAATGTCTTTGCACAACTGTAATCGAATCAGTCTTAGCTAACTGTAATACAGAATATGCTTTCTGCTGGTCACTCACCATTTTTCTACTCTAGCAATCCTGGTGGAGCAGTGACAAAACATCATAGGCATGCCAAGGAGAAATAAAACTACCAGACTTCTTCTTTACATACATACCCTGTACTGTCTTGTGTCATAATTGGTTACGTTTTGGTATAGGCTGTTCACGTTAAAGTGAGCACTTTTGAAACCTTTGTTACTTTTCCTTACGGCCATTTTTTTTTTACCCTTTAACCACCTTTTTTAAATAAATATTGCCATGTAAGTAATAAACACAATGTGTATATTTCATCGCACTCGGAAGTTAGCATCTAAAATATATTTATTACCTATTATTCTAAATGAAAGGGCTTTCAAAAGTTCTCACTTGACCGTGAATAGTCCATAGCAGTGTAAAGTTGTTTCATTCTTTTTGACGTGCTCTGTTCTCCACTTTAAAATACATCTCTCAACTCTCTTCCAGATGTCATGTTATTAGATATTGTTGGTTCAGTATAAAGTACTCCCCCATATTCAGTATAAAATTAAATGTCCTTTAGTGTAATTTGTACTAAGAATCTTCTGTAATCTAGTAATTTATAATCCCCACACAAAGATGTGGACAACTTTCAACAGGAAACTAATTGGAAAAAAAAATGTTGAATATAAGCAGTAAAGGGTTGAGGCATAATTCACAGCAACTATATATATTTTTTGTAATTATGTGGGTGTTGACAAAAATTTAGAAACATGAAAATGAAATATACAATTGAAAGAGTATGGAATTTAGAGACAATGCAGAGTATTTTTAAGGTAGGGGAATTCATAAAGATTAGTAAACAACGTTTGGCTATTTATGTTTATTACGGTGGTCGTAGCATTGCAACACACACATTCACACACACACACATGTACCCACCATGAAAGACTATCAGAATGGTCTCCTATAACACCCACAATATGTTGCCAGTGAAGTGAGAGGGGTCAAATACCTTTTGCCTCACCATATGTGAAGGGGTCATCTGTTGTCGCACAGCATTCACAATGTCCTTCTGTGTCCAAACCTCCTACAATGAAATGGCTCCTTTACTGTGGGTGGAGGTCGGAATTGCCTGGAGAATAAATTATAATGGATGCTCCAGTATTTGACATACCCAGTGCTCGAGTAGCTGCTAAACATACCCTGGCATATGCTGTCTTGCA
The DNA here is from genome assembly GCA_002778355.1 of Clitarchus hookeri. Classification (NCBI taxonomy): domain Eukaryota; kingdom Metazoa; phylum Arthropoda; class Insecta; order Phasmatodea; family Phasmatidae; genus Clitarchus; species Clitarchus hookeri. Next base: position 304,487 of record NQII01000551.1, on the reverse strand, counting down.
TTGTCATAGAGAGTGATTGAATTGTTCAGAAGATAGTGCATTTCTCCCTAATGGCATGACATTCCTGTCTCTGTAGTAGGTTACTGTCACTGTTGTGCTATATGGAACAAAGTGACAAACACAGCACTTTCCTGACATCTTGTGGGAAGGGTTTCAACGACGTTTCTACCTTTGTGGTGATCCTGCATGCTGTCACTCTGCTGATTGACGTTTGAGCTTTTGGTTCATAAGTCCTGGCCCAAAATTAATCCCTGGCAATGATTCTCGACAGAAAGTGGTTTCTTTCCTGCCACTAGCATGTTAGGCGAATGCAGTAGGTTGCACTTTTAAATTTAAGTAAGTGTATGTGGCACCCTCTTTGATAAAACTTTACACAGGTGAAGGTTGTCCTGAGATATCTTTTAGGTGGTTCATTTCTCAGTGTACATTTTTTCTCAGCTTTCAAGAGGTGCTGAGTTACTTCAGATGACATCGCAGCACACAATAACATGTTATCCTGCCGATTGCTAGTTGCTGGTTGTTTTGTGTACTCACAGAAATGCTGCTATTCTCCATTTCATATAACTTAAGTATTTGACAATTTTCGAAAAGTAGTGCAGCCATGAATGTATCCCTCTGCCACAGCTGTTCTGCCAGTGAAGAAAACAATTTTTTTAAACTAATTCTACGAATCCAACGGCAGGCACTGACAAGTTCAGTCCAGTAATTAGGCTACTATAGCTGGTTGCCTTTCCTACCTGTTTTATTTTATGACTAAGTAATGTATAATTTAGGGTTATGTTTATTTTATTGGTGAAGCAGGGAACCCTGTAGACTTTCATGGGATAGGATCGTTGTGTGGCTCATTTTATGAGAGAGTAGCAATTTGAACAGTCCATTTGATGTTGCAGTAAAAATTTTTGCTGATAGGGATATAACATTAAAATTACTATAACTTGAAAGTTGGAACCTCACTGAAAGAACAAAACGTGATAAATTTTTTTGCTGTTCATACTGATGTAAGGAATACACATCAAGCATTGTGAGTTAAGTTAAACTCTCTCATAAAAATTGTTGGGTTTTTTTATATAATGAACTACACTATAAAGGCTGTTTATTTAGGGCATGTACATTTCAAAACATCCTGCAAGAACAAAATACCATAAATGTCATAACAATATGTGAGAAGTGCGCAATGTTAACATTTTCTGCAAATTTAACTTTACATGTAAAAGTCAATCAAATAAACTAGGTTTAAAAAAGGCTACGTACATTTCAAATATTATAGCGACAGTTTAGAATAATACTTACAAAACACACATACTTACTGTTAACCTCATGGCGAGCCTTCTACGATTACGTCACCAAAATCATTTTTGTCGGTCACTGTTACAAAAAAATTTTATTTGCTTACTTATTCAATTAACAAAACACGTGAGCTGTTTCTTGAAACCAACAAATTTAAAACTTCAGTATGTAAATATTTTATCGTTCGCACTTCATAATGATGGTTAAGGAAAATGGCAGACCAAAGTGCATAATCAACCCATAGTGACAGATATGTGTTGATATTTTATTTCACCAAAAAAAGACTGTTCTAAAATGGCACAACACACTACATGTAATCAAATATGCAAATACAAAAAATATTTTACTGCAGCTATAATATTCTGTCATCACCAGCAAGGAATTCTTACACATAGATAAATCATGTCAAANTCGTTCGCACTTCATAATGATGGTTAAGGAAAATGGCAGACCAAAGTGCATAAGCAACCCATAGTGACAGATATGTGTTGATATTTTATTTCACCAAAAAAGACTGTTCTAAAATGGCACAACAAACTACATGTAATCAAATATGCAAATACAAAAATATTTTACTGCAGCTATAATATTCTGTCATCACCAGCAAGGAATTCTTACACATAGATAAATCATGTCAAAAGAGAGTTCAGTGACATTCACTGGTTGGAAACGTTTCACATAACCGTAACATACGCATTCTCTACCATTATTTTTTAAAATACTTTTAAAAATGTTGTGCATTACTCCAAGAGCAGAATTTAAACTCTAAATGTTGCAGTTATCATTTATATTATAAATTATATTTTTTAATGCTGAGTCCTATTTTTTTTTCTATAATCATTGCAAAGGCCACCAACGTAACAACATATATTCATCAGCTGACACAATTCTTTGTGAACGAGCATGTTTATTGCTTACATGCTGTGTAGGTTGGTCACAATATCTGTCAAAATTTACTGAAGTTATATGAAATGGAGTATACCTACCTCGCGACAGTTCAGAATAGAAGAGCCTTATTTCGTACAGCTTCCAACAGCTTCTTATGGTATTCTATGGTATTTTTCCTCCCATAGACGGGCTATTTTAACATAAGAGAGCTGTTCAAGTCTGGTCAAAGCCATTTTTCGTGGATCAACTTACAACTGAATTAACACTGTACAATAACTATCCATCACATTGGCATCTAGTTGTGCAACAACATACTGTGGGTGCCAGATTCTCCAGCAACATACATCATCTCTTGATACCATTAAGTAATTTTGAACAAAAAAATAGTGAATATGACTTATGCCCCAACCTTCATGTTTCAACAATATTGACTAAATATAAAGGTAACAAATGTGCTGGTATTTATTAAGTGAATATGTTGTTCTATAGCAACTGAGTTACCAAAAACATTTGGCACTGTGAAGTACATATTGTCTTTGTGTAGTTTATTTGAAAAACTATTAAAAATTTTCTAATGTTATTTTGTTAGATGGAAGACACTGTAGGTTTGGCCTCCATATCACATGTAAAAATAAATGTGTATACAACGTGGACAAGAGTTCATGTGCCAAATGCCAGGATGTGATTCCTTGTGGAAAATAAGATGGGGTATACATTGACAAGACTATCATGTGGTGTATAGTAAGGGAGATACGTGGTGTTGGAAATCGAATTTTGAAATGCATAAATATAAATATTGCAGGAAGTACTTGAGATGGAGCGACCAAAATCAGAATTGTGTTTCACGAATCTGAGATTGTAAATCTGTGTAAATTTGGTTGGTCAAATTGTTTTCCTTTGTTTCTTAAGTCGTGGTAATCACACTCTTTTCACAGGGAACTTTAGAATACTAGGCGGTAAATAAAATGTTGAGGCACATAATAACCCACCATGGTACAATAAGACAAAAGGTCCTCTTGTCCGGTGAACCGTTATCGAGAAAAGCCACTCAAAACTTTGAAGGTGCATGTAGCCCTGCGGTTGTAGGCAACACATTTGCCACCTGCGCCTTGCTCGTGACAGTGGAAACAGGTGAAGATGTAATCTGTGCTTGTGAGGAGGTGGCCTTGGCTGCTGGCTGGAGATAAGCTTAACCAATGTTTTCAAGTATCTGTGACACACTGCGATTCATATCTGTGATTTTATAACAGTAACAAAAATATATTTAAAAACACCACAAATGTAACAGTGGTGATGATTGCATCTTCAGTGTTGATTAGAAAACTTCTGTATTTTAGTGAATTTTATAATTAATTTTGTCTCTTAGGTTTCATTATTTTACGTGGCAATTTTTTTTTGTCACTGAAATAATTTATGTTAATTTAAAAGATGTTGGATGCTAATAATTAATATATAATACAACATTTAACTTTACAAATTATTATTACGACACTTGTCACAATTAATATAAAAATGCATACAAAATAAATTATTTATGTTGTATTTATTAGCATCCAAATTTTTGTAGATTAACTGTTTAAAAATACAGTAGGTTGGAGCAAACATAATAAAAGTGATACTGAAGAATTCATTTGAAGATATTTATTACCGATTTAAACAGAAGCTATAGTTACTCGTTGAATAGTTTGTTTAAAAGCAATTAGTCACCATTTCTTGGTAAAACTGCAACGTTAGCTGTGACACTTTGACACGTCACAGGCAGCTGAAATAAACTGTGATAAAAGAAGCTGCTTCGCTTGTCACACTTTGTTTCACAAGCTGTGAACGTGTCATTATGCGATATCTCAGTCACAGATATTTCAATTACTTTGTCACAGATATATCCCTGGAAAAGTAGCATATCTACTGCTGGCGAGTCAGTATATGCCTGTAGCTGGTTGTGGAAGCATGGAATGTTTCACGCGAGCGGAACTAGCCGACATGCACCTTGTGTACGGAAAAGCCAACATGAATGCAAGGCAAGCAGTGGAGCTATACTGGCTGCACTACCCAGCGCAACATCAACCCTCCCGTGGAACATTTCTACTGCTTTATCAGAGATTGCAGGATGAAGGCTCAACGATAATGATGAGGCAGAATGCTGGAGCACTACGGGCAAGGCGAATGGCGGCATTTGTCGAGGACGTGCTTCACCTTGTGCGGCAGGAACCGTCTGTTAGCTCACTGACTGTGGGCCACGGTTTGGGTGTCAGCCATTCAACGATCCTGTGAGTTCTGCACGAGAACCATATGCACCCTTACCATGCAAGGGAGGTAACATGATTACGTGCCACACGTTACATTCTGCGAATGGTTCCTCCAAGAAAACAATGTACGTCCAAACTTCACATCAACTGTGCTCTTCAAAGATGATGCCCATTTCACCAGGGATAGAATCTTCAACACGAGAAACAACCACATCTGGGTGCACGCTAATCCCCATCACACACACCCCATGGGCAACCAAGTGCGCTACAGTGTCAATAACTGCACCGGCATTGTAAAAATTCACTTGTTGGGCCCTTATTTGCTACCTAACCGCCTCAATGCAGCTCGCTACGTGACTTTCCTGCAGGAGGTATTGCTGGAGTTGCTAGAAGAATTACTCTTGCCATTTGCCACGCCATGTGGTTTCAGCATGATGGGGCACCACTGCTGCCGTACGCCGCCATCTTGACGTCACATATATCCAGGCCGCTGGATTGGCAGAGGTGGGGCCATCCATTGACCGGCCCAATTGTAGACTTAACTCCGCTGGATTTGGTTTAATGGGTTTTTGTCAACTCCCTGGTCTACGAGACGCCTGTGGCTAGTGAGGAAGATCTCGTTGCTCGTGTGATAGCCACATTTGATTCTGTATACGCCGTGCCAGACATTTATGCACAGGTCCAGGCCAACCTGATCCGCTGTTGCCACTTGTGTATTGAAGTTGGGTGACGGCAGTTTGAACAGTTGTTGTAAATGCTGCCATTAATAATTACTTGCTATGTACACATGTGTCATGCAATACTCCTATCTGCACTCCATTCCTTGTTCCAGACGCTTGTCCTCATTTACATTAACTATTACATGTAGATGTACAGGTGGCAAATGTGTTGCCTACCCCCGCAGGGTTACACAACACCTTCAAAACTTTGAGTGGTGTTTTCTCGATAATGATTCACCAGAGCGAGATTGACAAGAAGACATTTTGTCTTAATCGTGCCATGGTGAGTCATAATGTGCGTCAACTTTTTCTTTACTGCCTAGTGTTCCAAAGTTCCCTGCAAAAAGAGGTTGACTACCCCTACTTACGCAATTAAGAGGGATAATTTGACCAACTAAATTTACACAGATTAACGATCTTCGATTCGTGAAACATCATTCATACTTTGGTCGCTCCATTTCAGGTACTTCCTGCAATATTTAAATTTATGCATTTCAGAATTTTATTTTTAACATTGCATACTTCCCTTAATATACACCTCATGATAGTGTTGTCAATGTACACCTCACCTTATTTTTCACATGGAATCACCTCCTGGAGTTTGTCAATTGAATTCTGGTCCACGATGTGTATAAATGTCGTTAATTTTATAAACGTATAGTTAAGTATTTAATTAATTTTTTGTTCTTGAGTAATTATGATTTTTTCTGTTTCAGGTCAGTGAACTAAAGCAGCTATGGATTGGATTAGGCCAACTAATTTCAAGAAATAGTTGTGGATAATTCTCTATTATATCCAAGTTTTACATAACTTTGAAGTTAATGAAATTTGAAGAAGTATCAGTTAACATACAAAATGCAGCTATTGTTGCATTTAAAATATTTGAGATAGTTGTGTATATATATATATTTATGTAGTTGAAATTATTCTGCATTAGGAAGTTATAACCACTGTAAACCATATCAACCACCATAATGGTGACAACAATAACAAGCCCAGAAGTGAAACCTGACTACCATGAGGAGTTCAGGGGTGATATCACTACTTTTTTCTCTTTGTCATGTCAAACTGTTAAAATTGGTTCATTTGCATCAGAACCTAAAAATGTTGTTATGACATCTACTTCTATAAAAATTGTTATGCAAGAAACAATTGGAACATTCCAAATTGAAATATCTGATATCAGTGAAATTTCATATCACTTTAGTCCACAGTTTTCAATCATCTTTATTTATTGTCAGCCTTCATTTAATGAAAAAGCACAACTACTTTTACAGCTGTTACAAGCTGGAGAAGATTCGGGGGTTGACAGTGCAACAGAAGAAACCGGACTAGTGACACTTTGTCTTTATGAAATTGATAGTGAGTCAAAAATTCTGTTTAGGGAGTTGTTTTCTTCTTTGATTTGTAAGGAATTAACTAATTTTGAAGCAAGTAAGTTATTTTTTGGGCCTTCTCAGGTGGAATTGAAGGATGATATGACTTTGACCAAAAAATCTACATCAAAGTATAGTCATGTTCGCAAGAATGAGAAAGAAACCTCACGCTCAAAGATTCCTGGGACACTCAAAACAATTCTTGTCTACCCCCCACCTCCAGCACCAGGTGGGATTGCTATAAATACAGGAGATTATGCTTGTTTAGAAGTTGATCAGTTTTTGAATGATATTATTATAGACTTCTACCTAAATTACTTGATGATTTCTGTCCTGAGTGAATATGATCAGTCACGAACATTTGTGTTTAGCACTTTTTTCTACAAGAGATTAATATCTCCAACTTCGTATGCTTTTGAAAGTGACCCAAATTTGTCTCCTGCTGAAAAGAGACACAGGCGTGTGAAAAGTTGGACAAAAAATGTTAATTTATTCGAGAAAGATTTTATTGTAATTCCAATAAACAAAGACTTACATTGGTTCCTGGCCATTATATGTTTTCCAGGACTTACTGGCTGTGTAAAAATGTCTGACAACTCACCTGTTGAAATTGAAAAAAAATCTTCTGCACCACGTGTGTCTATAAAGAGGGACACTATCACGATACATGATGATGAACAATCAACCATACAAGATGAGGCTGAAAGTGAAGATGAAGAAATAATAGATGAGCTGTTTGCCAGTGAAACTGGAGCAGCGGCTTTGTTGGATGATGCAGTTCAAAGTGAAGTGAAAAGCCAGTCTTCTAATATTGACAAGCCAAAAGAAGTGAGAGAACCAATAAAGCAACCTTGCATACTGTTATTTGACTCTTTGCTGGGAGAAAATAGAAGACGTGTAATAGCGACTCTGAGAGAATACCTTGCTGTGGAGTATAAGGTGAAACTGGGTAAGGAGCGATTGTTTACCAAAGATACCATCGTTGGAAGCTGTCCAAAAGTTCCCCAACAAAATAATTTTACTGATTGTGGACTATATCTTTTGCAGTATGCAGAAAGTTTCTTCAGTTCACCAATTACAGATTATCATATACCAATACAGTCTTTGGAGGACTGGTTCCCAGAAGAGATTGTCAACCATAAACGTCAAGATATTTGCATGATACTGCACAAACTCATGGAAGAAAATAATGTGGACTTTGATGAATTAGACCTGCCTCAATTACTGTTCTATCAAAGTCCAGCTGAAAATGAGATGCTGGATGATGACACTGATGACAGTGAAGAAGGAAAGCAGGATTCAGAGTGTGAAGATGGTTTTGAAAATGACACAGACTTTGATGAAAGTGAAATTTATGAAAATGAATTGTGCAAAACATTGGGTGCAAATGAAATATATAAAAGAAAATTAGATGAGGATGAAGATTTCAGTGATGAGGATGGTTTGAGTGATATTAGTGAAGACGAGGCGCTTACAGAAGAAGGTCTGTGTGGAAATGAACGACTTGTGGAAGAAGGTGAAATACTGGAGGACGGGGAACTTCATCTACAAGAATTTGATGAAGATTGTGAAATACCTGAGGATGGTGAGGTTTGTGGTGATGAATTTGAAGATGTATATTTGGAAGATGGAGAGTTGTGTACAGATGCTGCAGTGCATGAAGATGAAGAATTTGAAAGTGAGCCATTACAAGATGGTGTAGTATATAATGGTGGAGGAGAATTTGAGAACAATGAAGAGTGTGGTGATAGCAGTCATTTTCCTGGTGGAACTGATTTTCCAGAAGACGAGTTTGATGAAGATGATGATGTTGATGAGGATGATTTTGACGATTTTGAAGATACATCTAATGAAATTTTGGATAGTAATAAAAGTGTGTTTAGTAAAAATAATGGTGTAGTGCCGTGGAAATTTATGAAAAGGTCAAGTATTCCAAACCAACAGTGTGTGACTCGAAGTAGTAGCAACATTCCAGTACAGAGGAGTAACCATGCATCTAAGTCATGGACATCTCCTAGGAATAAAAGAAGTAATGCCAGCGCTACGTCCAGTATAAGTTATAGATTCTCACAGCCAGAAAGTTTTCAGAAATTTGAGACACCACAAAAGAAAGTAAAAAAGAAGTAAACATGTAATTCTTGAACTGTTTTAATTCTTTGGCACTGTGTTTTGAGTGTGAAAATGATGTTCCCATTTTAAATGAACATTTTTTTGTGTTAAAAAAGTGGTTAAGTTTTTATGTTAGAAAAATATTCAGGAACTTCATACAAATTTAAATATAACATTTCATTCAGAGAGTTTCTTTTCTATGTTTGAACATAGGTGTTGTAAAAAAAGTGTAAAAAGTATACATTAATTGTTTTTTTTTTTTATTATTTAATGTATTGTTTCATATGTTTGAAGGACTAAATGATAGCAGTTGTTTTGTTAGTTATTTTCCAACAGTTTGGGTAATTTGCTTGAATTGAGAAAATGTATGTATGTGATTTGTACTTTATATGTTTGAATGTAAAACCCTTTAAGCCAAGTAATTTTGACTGATATTGATGCACTAAATGTTCCTACAGTTGTAAATACAAGTTCATTTGTTTGAAATTAATAGAGCCCAGTCATTTTGGACAACAATTTATATCAAGTATTTCATACTGGGTCATCATGTCATAGATCATTGCTAATTAGGCTTCCTGAATCAATATTTTTGACTTCTGCGACTATTATAACTGATTTGATTGCAGTTTATTTCCAGTTGTGAGAAAATGTTAATGGTATTTATAACTCTTTAACAATTTTAAAATTGGTATCGTTGTGTGCCAACTATTTTAATATTAATCTGTAATTGATGTGATAGTAGCAGAGATTGATCAGTCCTAATTTAAAATTTTCCATATTGTGTATGTGGGCCTATAATTCATTCTTGGTCACTGTAAACTTTTTGATAATTTGAGCATCATACTGTTGTCATGAAATAGAATGTTACCTGTTTTCAGCCATTGAATGAAATGTACACAGTTGTCATGTTGTTTCATTTTTGTTTATAGAACCTCAGTGCAAAAGTGAGGTGTATGTCCATAATCTGTATTAGGGAGGTTTATTAAACCCATTAATTAACAAAATTTGAAGCATCTTGCAGAGTCTATTAACCATTTTATTAAATTGCAGCAAGGCCATGTTCCTGAAGATTTTGGTATGGATATTACCAGTTGTCATTCCATAAGTGTTGGATTTCAGAGTTGGGTAATTTTGGACATTAAGTAAGGTACTCTCATTAACTTTGTATGTATTTATGTGTATAACCTCACACATGCATACATGCACTACACATACCATCCTTTCAACATTTGCATTAGTTCATTATTCCAATACCAGTATTTGCTTTAACTCAAACCACTGCTGAGTTTTGCAAGTTTTGTTTCAAGGAGCATTATCCTGTTTTAACATAAAATAATGCTGATGGAGCCTATTGGCCGACAATAGCATATTTTTTATTCACATTGATTTGAGTTCTGTCATGTCTATGGAACAAATAAATAAACTGTAGAATGCCTTGCTCCCTGGCTGACATGTTGCCCCATACCCGTGACATAACCACGACCGCTTTGAGTCGTTGACTGCAAACCTTCTTGCAAAAACTGTTCCTTTTGTGTGCTTCAGACAATAAACCTTACAGGAACCTTGGAGCTGAAATTTGGCTTTATCACTGAATGGCACTTTATTGCATCATTCTACTCTTCAATTCACTTTGTTGCAGTGCCATTCTCTACAAACCTTATACATGAGTTGCTTTAAAGGTATGTACGATAATAAACCATAAGTTTTCAATTATTGCAAAACAGTCGACCAAGATATTGTCTGCCTGGTACTTGACAGAAAGTGCAATTTAGTTTGTAATGCCATTCTTTTCCCCAAACTTTGCAGTGTAGTTAACCTTGGCCGACCTACAGGTAGTATGTCTACCAGACCACCTGACTTAAAATATTTATTTGATACACATGTTGAAATACCCAACTCTGCTGCACTTTTTGCAGAGTTTTGTTACATTTACTTATATCAATATTATGCCTATGTTTAGTAACACACTTCTTTCCCCAATTTATAAAACACGAAGTCAACACAAAACTATCACTTCAGTTATATGCCTGAACATGGATGGCAATAATTGATAACTAACTTGTGATACCATCTCTTGAGCAGAAAGAGAACAAACTAATGCTGGAAACCCCATCTCGCTAGCTGAACTGGTAAGAAACTTATTTAATTTCCAGTTTCGGAAAATTTATGGCTAATTTTATGCTGTGAATTCAAATAAGAATCATTTATGAAATTATTGTTTACATCATTTTTCACACAATAATGTGTGTAATAATTTGAGATATATGTACTCGTTTCAAAAAATCACAACATTTAAATTATTTGATCAATCAATAATTTGTTTATACAAATATGTGTGTATGGAGCAACAATGGTAGGAAATTTTATAACATAGCATGTACCAAAGGTGTTAAAACAGAGAAAATATTTTAACAGAATTACTAATGGTCTTAAAATTTTGCCACGTACTGTAATAGAGAAATGTACTACATAAACTACTGACATTGGCAGTTCAACAGGGAGAGAGGTGGGGGAAGGGTCCCTGGCCCTTTCATGTTGGGTCAAGTGGGACAAAATTTTATGTTGCGAGTTTAATATTGTTTTTGAAATACTTTCAAGTTGTTACAGTAGGCTTGGTTATAGATACTACTAGAACTGTTGGAGCTTGTTAAGTGTTGTATTGCACAAGAAATATGCTGTAGAACAAGGCACTAGGCAATGAAACCTATGGCCAACTGTGTACATTGTAGTTGCTGACTGCAACAGTGTGTCACAGCAAGGAATTCCTTCCAATTCCCATCTGCCATGCTGCAGATCCATCCACAGTGACGTCCGGGCACTTCACATGTTAGTGAGTAGTAACTGATGGTTGTTGGTGTAGTTGCATGGCTCCAGGAAACTGTAAGGAAAGGAGGAAAAAAAAAGCTACATTAAGATGGCTGTGAAAAATAAGCAGCCTGGAGCAGAGGGTGCGAGAAATAAAAGGAAATGAAAATATAACTATATCCATGTAGAAATTTGTGTGAAACTTGGCCACCTGAACCTGTAAATAAGCTTCTTCAATTTTGAATTTTTAATTAAAATACACAGCCCAATGGAGTAACACAAGTAAATTATGATTGTTATGTATTCCTTTGAGGCACAAACATTGAAAATGATTGTGTGTCAGTGCGTAGATAATCTATTGAAATGCTATCAACAGAAGCAGCAGGCCTGCCCAGTTGAA
>NQII01000551.1:251348-292626 GCA_002778355.1 Clitarchus hookeri | reverse complement strand
CGCACCCTGCCACTTACCCATATTAATGGATGGCCTAACAAGACGTGTAAATAAACAAATTGTGACATTTTTTTTGTTTCTCTCTTGATTGCAGTTTTAAAAAGAAGTAACAGCGGTTCATACACATTTATTTAAAATGATGGAAAATTGTTAAAATTCCAGGGGAGTCTCAACTTCCAAATATGGTGTAAAGGGCAGCAATGTTTGCTTCTGGGCCCAAAAAAAGAAAATAGTTAGATAACAATTCTAATGGTTCAATACTTTATTTAATGAAATTTATAATTCTGTTTTTTGGCTTGCGTACAGTCGTAAAAACCATATTATTTTCCTTTGCTGATGCAAATTTTAAGGGAGGAATAAATTATACCGGGTATTACTGGCTTACATATGCAGTGCATTTCGTATTCTTCCATTAGAAATTCTATAGATGATTGACTGTACTTAATTCAGTTGCTTTTTCAGATTAAAGGACTGATATCACTTTGTAGAGTACTTGATGTGAAATAACACGTTCCATAGTTTATATATTTATTACTGTTTATATTTGATGTTCAAATGAGTTTTGAACATAAAAATACGGTCATTGTGACATCGACTTGAGCCATTTTTAGCTCCTGCGTAAGTTAATTCCCTGTATATTTAAGATGGTCACAAAAATTGTTTGGAATTAAAATTTTAAAAGCATAGTCTTGTAATAACTGAATGCATTACGTACTGGTTTGTTTTAAGTAAAATATGCAGTTTATTGTGAAAGTAGATCTCAAATTTATCTCAATATATCCATCACATTAGCAGAAGTTGAGATTTTATTTAAACCTTAAACCATATAGGTGGATTCACACATTCACAGATCTATATTTTTGTCTGTAAAAATCAAAGTTACCTAGTCAACAGTGATGATTGTGTTTGTCGACATTAAAAATTTTAACAGACCCGCCTTTTTATGTGAAGAAAATACTTTGATCAACTTGAATATATTCTAGCTGCATTAAAAGTAAGTTTGAAAAAGAGTACAATCATTTCAAAGCACTTACTTAACAACATACTGTAAGCAGGGGTGACTTTGTGACACAGGATTTTTCACTGTTGTTCACATTTCCTTCAATTTCAAAGAAACCATTTGTAATATTCAGTGGTTCAATTGGCACCACTGAATGTCTAAAACATCCCACTGAAATGGGGGAATATTTAAATGTGATTTTATGTGTCACAAAGTGATACCCGCTTACGGTAGACAGTGTTCTAACGTCAAATCCTATCCTCAGTGTTTCTATTGAGAGATTGGCTGAAGCAGTCCAATGTTGGAACACAGAGTGTATCCACTTTGCAGCTTGCATGTACACTCCACCCCATTTTCCTTCTATGTATAGATCATGCAAAACAGAGCAGATAGTACCAATGGCCAAAGAGCTTCTCACTGCTTCTGCCTTATCTACGTGGTCTGCGCCAAAAAAATTAAGCCAATTTCCACTTTTTCTACTCGGATATGAATATTACCCACAATTCAATTAGTGGCATCAACTGCAACAAAAATGGCTACCACTGAAGACAATGTATTGAGGTTATGATCAATTTTGTGTATGTAAAACATATACGTAGAACATGTACATTTTGGGAAAGTAGTTATTTATTAAGAAAATAATATAGTTTTGATGCATTTATTTTACGTTTAAAAGAAATTATAAACATAATTTTAGTCACAACTAGAATCTTTTGACAAATACAATGTTATATTTTATATGAGAGACACAATACAATAATACAATTTCACATATGTTTGTACACACAGGATGCTTCGTACATGGCATGTACATGACAAATGTGTTGTAAAGAATAGTGGTGCATATACAGTACTGCGTGTATCCAAATCCCTAAGAAAGCAGTGATGGAACAAATAGACTTAAATACTAGTCTATTCGCAGTTTCTTCACACTTTTTGAATCAAACATTTGAAAATCACCCCATGTATAATGTGTTTGGGTTGTTTCCTAAATATGTTGTGTAGCCCAAGTGTTTTATATTTCTGTTATAACAAAAATATCTTGTTTTTGGTTGAATTTAACTTTACTTATATTTTGTCTATAAATTATTATATTTAATTTATAATTGATATGAATAAAAACAGAGAGAGACTGTTATTTGTAATTCCTAGTAAGAAATAGTTCTTATGCAAAATAGTATTACATTGAGTGCTTACAAATTTTGTGCATTGTCCCAATGGTGTAACTTTCTAGACTTGGTTAAGCTTTGTTTGCTTGAGGAGGACGAATATCTTGAAAATAGAACTTTAGCAGGGCTTCACAGTTAATAAAGTACTTTTGGAAGCCCTGCTGAGAATCTTTTCTGCCAGGTTTTCATCCATCCGCCATATTTAAATTAACATTGCCATGGTCCAGATCACTTTATTCATGCACCATCCCGGTGAAATTCGTACTTTGAGTATGAATACGCAATTCATTGGCCATAAATTTAAACATTACGCTCCCAATGTATCGCCAAGGCCCAGAACTGTTTTTATTAAATCGCTGCCAACTTAACTGGAAGCCATGCATGCCAGTGTATACTGTAACATTGTATGTAGTTATGGACAGTGAATTTTTTCAAAGGTTGATGTTTTCTTTACTGTGAACAGCCTATATTAAGCAATGCATATAATATTTTCTGTTGGAAAAATTAGCCACTTTTACCCATAAACTTTATAGGCTACTTAGGAATCTTTAACACTCTCAGCTTATATCCATGCTAAAATTATGCTGCTTCCAATTTCTTTTTACCATGGTATTTGCTTGTCGTGGAGAGGATTTGCATGGCAAAGCATAGCTTGCGCCTCTGGTTCTTTCAACCTGGAGCAGCCTGAGAGTATTGATTCAAGCTTGTGTCGTTCACTTTGAAATTATGTGCGTGTGAAATGTCTGATTATAGTTTGACTTGCAAGAAAAAGGTGTTCGCCTCAGTATGAGCAATTCCTGGCAGCAAATCAATGAATCAATAAATTAGAACAATGCCTATAATCAAAATTCATGCATAGAAATTTCAGGGTCATTTTTTCTCTTTTTAAAATTTATGATAAACTCTTAAACAGGTTGGCCACAGTTGCGTAACAGCTAGAGCTCTCCGCTCCCACCAAGGCGGACCAGGTGCAATTGCTGGTGGGGCCACTTCTAAATTTTCATACATGAAAATCGTGCCAGACAATGATGCTGGTCGGCAGGTTTCCTCTGGGATCTCCCATTTCCCGCGCCCTTGCATATTGGCGCTGCTACATGCTCACCTGGCTTCACCTTCATTGACACTCAAGACCCCATTGTTAAGAGCCGTTCAAATCTCACCACGCCACTTCATACTCACCTTGTTTCACCCTTATTGGCTCTCAAACCCCCCATTGTTAAGGGCCATCCAAACTTCACTCCACTCTCACCTTGCTTCACCCCCAGTGGCTCTCGAGACCCTGATGTTAATAGCTGTCCAAACCTCTCCACTCTTTTATACGTTCCCTCACCCTCCTTTTCTCTTTACTTATTCTTAATTTGTGTTTTAAAGAAAATTTTATTTATGGTATTTGTAAAAAAAAACTGGTGCTGTCTTCTACCAAGTTGTACAAATTATTTAGATAATGTTCTTTAAACCTGTTTCCTCTCTGCGGTTATAATTTTTATTGCTACTGGCAGCTTTACAGACACAAAAAATATTTTTGAACAGTATTCTTAACACAGTATGTTGTTTTATAAATGAGAATAATATGTACATACACATATGGCAGTACACAAGGCAAACAGACGTAACACTAGAAAGTACAAAAATTGAATCTCCGTAAAGCAGAATTTTCAAAATCCATTTCTGTCTATCTTTGGCAGCCTATAGTTGAACTCCACAAACTCAGTGTTTGATGGTGGTTTCAGTTTCCCATACTTGCTTTGTGGCTGCAAGATTAAATATCTTCCGAGAATGACTTTTTTTTTTTTTAAGTGTAATTTCTTACATGATGTGTTTTTTTGAAGTGCAGTAACATCACAGAACATTTTGAAGAAAGCTACAAAATGTAATGATTCTATACAGAAATTAACACTGGGACTTAATCCCCTAATTAATACTTTAAATTAAATGTGTTGCAAAATGATTTACTTGTAATACAAATTAAAACTGGATGATAAACTAAAACATTTATGTATGTTATTTTACTCTTTGTAGTATACGAATATTTCGCTGGGTAAAGAAATAATGGGGAAGGTCAATGTTGCATAACTCATTATTTATTGTTTATAGTAATGCCGAGTTTTAATACATTGTGTACATGAATTGTGTATTATTTATTAAACATAGAATGAGCTGAGTAGGGAACTTATTATAAAAGACTTGCCAGTTAAGTTTTTATAACAAATATTAAAAATAATAGGTTTTAGTGGATTTTATTATCTACTACATGAATTTAAACATGTTTACAGTATTTCATTTATTGTTGGCTGCATGTTTCTTTCTATGGCAAAGCCAGTTTTTTCTTTGCAAAGAAATATTACAATCTTTGCAGTGTTATGTGCCAGTTTTAATGTGGTATTTACTTAAAATATTACATTTTTTTAAAAGTTTTTTAAAGAATTTAGGGAAGCCAGGACCTTTTTTTTTAGCGCTTCTTAGTTTTTGTAACATTCATGAAAGTTCTATAACTGCAAACTATTTAATGCCCAATCACATACAATAAATATAAATTTTCTCAAAATTTTAAACTGTGTTGAATCGCTGTTATTTTGGTTCAGATAACAGGTTTTTCTTCTTTGGTCTATACATAGTATAAAATGGATTTAAAAAATATATGGTCTTACTGTACTGTAATGTAACCATTGGTGCTATCTATTTTGCACATAACGTGATTTAAAATAGTTGGTCAGCGTACCAACATTTAGTTAAAATGTTATAAATGTATGTGTGTTCAGTTGGTGTAATAAAATTGTGTATGGTGTTATATGCATCACACTACTAGAATTTTTTGTTAGATGTTAATTGGACATTCTTCTACCAAGTCACAATATAAGGATGTTATGTGCGTGATGAAATAAAAATTATACCTTAAATATGTGTTTCACCTTCCCAAATTGATAATCCTTTTTTTCCCTTATTTTTTTTTAAAGAGTGAAAACCAAGAAATTTAAAAGATGATGTTTTTAGTGTGGAACAAGCAGTTGTCAGTTACCAAAACGTACCCACCTTAGTACAAATAATACGGATGACGCAATTTACTACCAAGACATTTTGAAATGATTGGAGATTGACACAGTAACTGTAAGATCAAATGGTCAGTTTAAGCTTGCTCATGCAGATATGTTAAGGGTTGCCAGATATTAGGAAAGGAAGAACCTAACATATTTTGCAGACATACATAGTGGACACACGTTTTATGAACCAACATTAGAAACAAATACCTCTAACGAATAGAGCCTAAAAATACACAAGCATTAATAAATACTTATAATAAGCATTTTTGTCTGAAAGTAAATTTTTTAAGAAATAACTCTGTGTGTGTTTCATTACAACTGAAACCTGTAAACAATTCATGTTTGTAGATTGAAATATACAGGGTGATTCTAAAATTATGGGGCAAACATTGAGGGGTGGTAGAGCTCACTAAAACAAACAATTATTGTATAGGAATATATGGGCGGAAGTGACGCGTTGAGGCACAAACACAAAAACATAACACATTAACGGAAACATAAAATGTTCGTTAGCAGCATACTTAGCGAGTGATTCCGTACAGAAAATGTTAAAACAGTTGCTGGAAATGCATTTACATACAGTCACGCATGCTTGGCGACCTCTACATATGGCGTGATTGACTGACAATGGTGGCGATAGTTGAGGGCAGTCAAACTGTGTCAATGGCCGCTGTTATCGGATATTTCTGGAAGAGGTTTTACCAGAATTGCTGCAAGACATTCCGATTGGTGTTTGCAATCAAATTTGGTTTCAGCATGATGGTGCGCCAGCCCATTTCAGTATGGAAGTCCGCAATTACCTAGATGCTACTTTTGGGGTGCTCTGGATTGAGCGTGGCGGGCCAGTCCGATGGTCACCACGATCTCCAGATTTTTCGAGTCTCGATTTGTTCCTATGGGGGCATTTGAAAGCCCTCATTTACGACACTCCAGTTGATTCCATTGAAGACCTCGTTGCTCGACTATCCTGTGCGGCTGCACGCGTGCTTGAAATACCCAGCGTATTTGAATCTGTTTGCCAATCACTCCACCGACGCTACCAAGCTTGCATGTCACTGTCAGTGGTAGCAATTTTGAGGAATTATTATAAACATAGCTGTAAAAAGGCATTTAGCGGCGACATTGTAAATAAACAATGTACTGCATTTCATGTGTTATTTTTGTGTTTGTGCCTCAACGCGTCACTTCCGCCCATATATTCCTATACAATAATTGTTTGTTTTGGTGAGCTCTACCACCCCTCAACGTTTGTCCCATGATTTTAGAATCAACCTGTATATTTTATTTTTGCTGTTGGGATTGGAAACAAAATGTATGTTGCAAAATTATTTGAATGCAAAATGTGTGCTGTGGGAAGTATACAAGTTTCTTCAAAGGATGCTACGATCATTAACAAATTTTGGTTAGGTTTAAATCTTTAGAGACAAAAAAAATTTTGCGTGCTGTTAGAGAAAAGACCAGTATACGGAACAAAATGTGCAAAACCTTAATTGTTCCATGTGAAACAGTATATCAGGCAACTCTAGATTTGTTGTCCCTTCTTACATGTCTATGTTCTGTGCTTGGTTATAATAGGAAGGATATAAATTTTGTTTATTGTTTTCCATTATGGTATTTTTGGTGTGCAGTTTTTAATTTAGGGGCTGCTAAAGTCAGCCCTACACGATACCCAATTTCTGCTACCCGTTATACACATGGACGCAATAGAAGGCATAACAGTTTCTCTAGCACAAGAGAAGAAAGAATGCATCAGTTCATAACCGCACATTACCTCAAGTGCTAACAGAAAATTGTAAATGGCAAGCAAAACTTCTTGCAAATGACAGACAGTTCGCAGTTTGCAGGGGTACAAATGTAATAAAATCTTAGTATTGTAGGCACTTTGAGGTGCATCCAAAAATTATGAAGATAGTTTTTTTTTCTGAAGAGTCAATTTTTGAGTACTTTTAAAGTATGGAAAATGATATGAGTAACAGCACGGCTTATGTATGGAAAACAGGGTACTGTATACACATTTATGTACGACGGATATTTACGCCACTCGTTAAAAACATTAGCAAACTACAGTAGAATCCCGATAATTTGTATTGTGAAGGGACTGAATGTTAAATATGAATTATTGAGATATTCAAATTAGCGGGATTACCAATAATCGGGAGTAAAAAAAATAAAAAATACATAATAACGAGATTAATGATAAACACATGACTACATATAATGTATACATAATATGTAATCAATAATTACAACAATAGAAAACACACAAAAACTTTACGTTTAAAAAAATCTCTAATTTTCTTTTTTTGCAAGCCTTGCAGACGGGTATTGTCGATTGCTTTGTCAAGCATGTTCAAAGCAGAAAATACTTCATCGCCAATGTCTGATTTCGCTAAGAAATGGCGCACGTTGTTGATGTATTGTTTAGCCACTTAAGGTGTAATTGTCGGCACATCATCTTCATCATCACCATCACCATCAATGTCCTGAGATGGAGCTAAAATTTCGTCATTAGTTAGAATCCCCGCTACCGCTAGGCCATCGTCAAAATTGACGAAATCTTCAAACGTTATAGAATTTTCTTCATTTTGAGGAAGACGATTCCAATTCACAGAGCATTCTAAGTCTTGTTCAGTAACTGCTGATGAAAGTTCCACCTTCGTGAATCCACAAGCACGAAAACAGTTTTTTATCCTACTTTCGCTAACACTTTGCCACGCCTTGTGAGCAATGTTCATGGCTGAAAATAACGTGATTTTATGATCCTTCCCATCCTCGATGCTGTCAAGGAGTTGCATCATTACTTCCTTGCGGTAAAAGGTTTTGAACGTTTAAATTATGCCCTGGTCTAGAGGCTGCAGCTTAGAAGTAGTGTTGGCAGGCAAAAACACAACATTAACATGACTGAGAGGTGGGGTATTGTGGGCCGTCCATGAAAAGCAGAATTTTTCGCTGCCTTTTCTCCATATCAGCATTCACTGATAGTACCAATTGCTTGAATAATTTGCCAGTCATCCACGCTTTTTTGTTTGCACGATAGGTCATTGGAAAAGTTTTTATGTTTTTAAAACATCTTGGTTTGGCTGATTTGCCTATCATGAGCGGTCTTAATTTCTCAGATCCATCCATGTTGGCGGCCAACAATATGGTTGCACGTTCTTTACTTTTTTTTCTTAAAACACATTGATCGGTCGGGGAGACACTTATAAAATAACCCCGTCTCATCGGCATTAAAAGTGTTGTTGGGCTCATAAGAATCAATTATTTCTCCCAATTCGTCTTTCCACTCGGAACAAACGTCGGCCGATACACTCACACTTTCCCCACTACGCTTATTAAATTTTATGCTGTGCCTTTTTTTAAACCTATCAAACCAACCATCACTCGCACGGAAGTCTTTTATTTCCCATTTTTTCTGCGAAAACTTTTGCTTTTTCTCTTAAAATGTTTCCTACGACTGGTACATTCGAATTCCGTGCTTGCGCAAACCACTTTTTTAAATTCTCATCTAGTTGTGGATACTTACCAGTCTTAAAGCACTTTACTTTGCTGTCCGATGTCTGGGAGGCGATTTTGTCCTTGTTCTTCAGAATTGATGTTATTGTGGAAGGAGGAACGTTATAACGTTTAAACACGTCAATTTGTTTATCACCACCGCCCAGGGGCATTAATGATTTATTTTTTTTCTCTAATGGAAAGACACTTATTAGCTCTTTTCGGAGGCATGGCTAAGACCGAACTGACTAACTTTTCACTCGCTCTGCACCAAGGCGCCTCTTGGTTCTGGGAATCACAGAAATATCGCCCCACAGCCTACTCGGCGTCATTACCTGCCCTTCAAACCCTCCTACGTCCCTCAGTACCCTTCCGGTCTTTTTTACCTTGCCCAAATTGCATAAATCTAGAGCTAGTGTACAGTCTAGGGTTAAAAACATTACGAGTTAACAAGATTTTTAAGTTGGAAATAAGAATTATAAGGTGTTTTAATTCAGCTCAAGCATCAAAATAAATACGTATTGTCTAGGGGACCGGAATGCATTGTTTTTTTTACGAATTAAAGGGATTTCCTCAAGGGACCGGCAAATTTGCACGAATTAGCGGGATATACAAATAATCGGGATGCGAAATATCGGGATTTTACTGTATTTAAATATTTATCTTTAACAAGTATAATAATTGATCTTGTTCCGTAACTAAACAAGCTTTTCCAGTTAGAAAGCCAATTGACGGCAAAAATATCATAATACTCAAAATGTGTGTGTGTTAATATTACACATGCTGCACAGCTAAAATTATCTTACTTTAAAAAACAATTTATTTGATTAGCAAACCACAGCCAGTCTTAAGTAGCTGTCGCTTGCAAATGTGTGCAGAAAATAATCATTGTGTTTTGGCGTGTTTCGTTACTTGCATATTATTGCTAATTGATAAAGTGATTCTATAAATAATTGTTTTCTAGCAAGAACACAAGTTATAAACATCAATGTATCACATAAGAAAAGTAAAAAAAAATTTGTTACATGGCGGAGACGCTATAACCTAAAACTATGCGGCGTAGGCCCGCACACCACTCCACTTAACTATAGTATATTCACTATAACTTCAAGGTTTCCTGAAGCCCTGCTAAAGATCTACTTTCAGGGAGCCAATTATGTATCTTTCCACAGTATGTAAACAAAACATTGCCATGTGACACCTGTCAAATGTTTTGTAAACAAAAACAGTGCAATGTGGGAACTGTCAAATATTTTGTAAACAAACAGTGCAATGTGAGAACTACCAAAATTTATTTTTGAGGAGAAACAATGCCATGTAATCTTAACTGTCATATACTGTAATAAAATTCTCCAAATGTCTAAAGAAAGCTGATCAATTTAGCAAAATATTGTAATATATACAAAAAAGGTAGTTTGAAGTATATATCAGAACTGTTAATTATATAATTGAATTAAAGTTTACTTATTGTATTAAGATTTATTTACATATTTGGTGTAAGGAAAGTGTTAAATTTNTTATATAATTGAATTAAAGTTTACTTATTGTATTAAGATTTATTTACATATTTGGTGTAAGGAAAGTGTTAAATTTTTGCAATATAAATAAAAATTCTTAATAATTACTGCAATATAATCATGTACTGACGTGAACCAGGCGTTCACTGTTCCCTTTGTGCCCACTGTAGCTGCCGCAGTAGTGTCCTCCACTCCGGNTTATATAATTGAATTAAAGTTTACTTATTGTATTAAGATTTATTTACATATTTGGTGTAAGGAAAGTGTTAAATTTGTGCAATATAAATAAAAATTCTTAATAATTACTGCAATATAATCAAGTACATAATAAACTTTGTGAAATGAAATTATGGTGACTAGCATGACATTGAAGCAAAAATTTTCATAATTTTTATAGTACATTACAAATCGAAGTAAATAATTTATAAAGAACACAAGGAAAGTAAATGTTTGATTTAAAGATGAAAATGGGTTCTGTGAGACTCCCGAAGAAACTGCATCTGGAAAAAATATTTTTCTCTGCATCTTAGCTCGACTTTTTTTTTTCATCAGTGGAATTATGGTTTTGATTTAAATTGAGATGTGACGAGGTTTTGCAATGTTAAATGGTTGTGTAAATTTGTATCTGAAATTCTTTTTTCATTGGTTCAGCATTCGACATTCTACCTACTTTGTATTGGTGGTGACAAGAAATTTCGGTGTAGCTTAGCTGTTTGAGTCAATGTTACAATGTCTTTGGCTCGTTTTGGTACACTAGGGTTTTCAAGGTTGGAAATTTACCATCCTCTTAAGGAGCTGTCGCTCGCAAATTATGTCTGCAGGGAAAAAAAATATTGTGCTGGGGCGTTCTTCATCAAAACCCACCTGTATCTCATGTAAGTAATCATTATGGCAAAAAACTCTTAAAACATTTTTGAAAAATCTCTATAATATGTAATCCGAACGTCCTAGGGACTGCTCACAGCCATATGGGAGGTATGAGGGAGTGAGTCGATGCATGTCCACGAGATATATAGGAGGAAACATACACCTGAAGGATGAGCAGTGGTTCCTACACCTGGCTGAAGTTGCTAATGTTTGCTGTTGAAAGGGGTACATTGACTTATGGCCGCATTGTATTTGTGCAATGGTGTTGCTATATAAGCAGCTAGATTATTGACGGCGAGCTCAGTTTGCTGGCAAACATCAAGGAGAGCAGATCGTCTCTATAAGTTACTCTACTTGGAATACTCCGTGGACAGTCTTCAGGCAGCACCATCTGAATTCAACGAAGTCTTCGGCTGTTCCAGTATCTCCTTCACATGTATCTGTAGCACCCACACCACTGGCAGAGCCATCTGGCTCCTTGGCTGTACTATCTTCATCGGCCGAACCATCCTCGCCAGAGAAAACTTATCCCTGCAGCTACTGCGACAAAGTACTTTCGTACCAACACATTGCATGTCGTCATGAAATTCATGGATGTATGAAGAATCCAAATCCGATAAGGTACATTTGCTTCAAATTTGGGGCGATGTTCTACTGTAATGACCTTTTCAGCAAACATATAATGCAGTGTAAAGTTAAACTGAAGGGTTCATCTATTCTTCTGTGCAAGTTCTGTAAAAAAAAGAGAACCTGCAAATGTCATCATTGCTGTGATGAACTGCAATAACCATCGTTTCTCTCTTCATCCCCCATCCACATCTACGTATGCTCCACTAACCTCAGTTCCTGTACTGTTGGACGAGCTGGAACCTTCTAGGAACTGCACTGTACTACCCACCTATCAGTATTGCTTTTACTGCAAGGATTTTGCATTGAAAATCGCCCTGCTTCGCCATGAAGTTCACGAGTGTACGAAAGCTTGGTTTTGTTTTTAACTGAGGTCAGTTGATGCGAAAACTATCAATTAAAAAAACACAGAATTATAGTCGGTTCATGACTGGAAGAGACTTTCTTGAAGCCCTGCTAAAGATCTACTTTCAAGCCCATTTCGTATCCTTCTGCCAAAGGGTAAACAAACATTGCCATGTGGCAGTCACATGGCAATGTTTACATTCCACTGTGTGTGTGTGTACATGTGTTCGTACATGCACATACCCATCATAAAAGTTATATATTTATTATTAATGGATATTCCACAAGCATAAAGTTTTTAATCTTGAGAATTTCACACAAAAGAATATGTGAAGCAAGCGAAAAACATTTCATTATATAAACCCAAAATGTGAGTATTAAAAATTAGATGTTTCGTGTGCGTGCCTGTCTCTCTCTCTCTCTCTCTCTCTCTCTCTCTCTCTCTCTCTCTCTCTCTCTCTGTATAGGTTTGATTTTGGGTGGGGGAGAAAAACTTTCACTTTGATTACATATTATAGACACAATACTTTGCAATGAAATGTGTCAACATTCAAGAAGTCCATCCAACAACATTAACATGGCAACGCCAATCTCTCATATGCCCCCGGATGGCCGTGCTGTAGAGAATTTGTGCGATTCTTGTTTAACCTAATATTTCATTTATCGGTTTTTTTATACTAATATCAGCTCTTTATTATTTGATTTTTCATAACGTATGACTTTAATTTGTGCTAACCTTCTCGTACAGATTCCTTTTGCTTTTGAAATCTGTATAAGAGATTACTCATAGTGCGTTCTAACGTGTTTAATATTTTTCAAATTTATTTCAGGTTTGCTTAAAATTTTATTAACTGTATTTTACGTTGTATGTTGCGGTAGTTTTTGTGTGCAGCAAGGTGAATAAAAGAGAAGTCACCAACGCCAACATAATTAACCTTAGCAAACACAGTGGTTAATACTACATATATTTTAACATACCTTAGAACTGCGGATCTAAAGCATTTCAACATTTCTGCCACTCTTTCCGCGACATTGCAGGGTTTCATTTCCCCTCACCTAATTAGGGAATGCAACGATTCGGTGAGGTTAATGATGTCCTGTTGGCGTTGGTGACTTCTCTTTTATTCACCTTGCTAGAACTCATGACTGCACACAAAAACTACAGCAACATATAACGTTTAATACAATAAATAAAATTTTAAGCAAACCTGAATTAAATTTAAAAAATATTAAACACATGAGAACGCACTACAACTAATCTCTTATACAGGTATCAGAAACGAAAGAAATCGGCACAACGAGAAATAATAAAGAGAGGATATTAGTAAAAAAAAAAAAACAGTAAATGAATTATTATATGTTAAACAAGATAATCGCACAAATTCTCTGGCACGTGTGTCGACCACATCTTGCCAACAACACACGGAACGAAGGTTAGTAAACAAATGGCCGCTCTACTTTCACCTTGAGCGTGATCATGTGAGTATGCAAGAAACATTGAAATCAAAGTACGTTAGCATCATGTCATTCATAATTGGCATAATAAGATACAAGTCTTTTCGAAACCCATTTGTAAGCGATAAATTATAAATTACGTTAAAACTTTAGAACTATTTATTCTCTTTGTGCTGGCAACCTAACGGCATAACTGTATCCGCGCTCGCCGCTGTTTGTAATGTTATATGCATGTAGCTAACGGCTAGGGTGTTTTTTTCAAAGGTTGATTTTCAAAAGTTTCTTCCAGTCGTGAATCGACTGTAAATAGTTGTAGATTTTACCAGATAAAATGTGTTTGGGAAATAATTGCGAGTTTCAATTATTATTTGTTTGTAAAAAAATTTGAAATTTAAAATACGAAATGCATTCAAGGATAAAATAATTGTATAAGGTGCAATAGTACTTTAATTGGCATTGAAATTAAAATTAATTTTTATATTTGGTTTTAAAGTATTTAATAAAAAATTATATTTGATAAATGCTGCATGTAGTTAAAGTACTGCATCAGGCATGTAGATATACTGTTGATTGTAAAATATTTCTTTAATATTAGGAAAGAAAAATTACATATTTTTCTATGCATATACATAAGTTCCGACAGCTCGCTTGGTGGCTGAGTAGTGATATTAATGCCACCCATTATATGAAAATAGAATCCAATATGGCGGGTGCCAACAGAACAACCTAACCATTAAAAATTCAAATATGGCTGCCACCTGCTCGTGAGATCGATTATTAATACACAGTACTACCTAGATATGAAAGCATTTGAAAACGAAGATTGGTGTCCTCTAGCAATGTATTAAACGAATGAAAAGTAAAAAAACCAAGATGGTAGCCTTCCGTAATATATAAACAAACGAAAAAACCAAAACGGCCTCATGATAGAATGATTATTGGTATGGGTATGGGGGAACTCAGGAAATGTAAGTTTTTTAAAGTAAATTGTAATAATACATTTTAAAAATAATTTTTTATTGTTTTGGGTTTTAAGGTCAAAGGCCACCTGAATCCATTATGGCCACCTGCCGACCAGAATCACAGCGCATGAACAGCTCCAGTCCCAGGGGCCAAGGTGCCAAATCCCCATTGTCCCTCTACTTTCAGGGCCTTTTTTGTAGGTGTCTGATTAGCATATTTGAAGTTATGGCCTACTGAAAAGCCATTTTAGCTATATTGGATAATTTCAAAATGTAATTTTCGTAAGTGTATAATGTATTAAAATTACCGACCTGGGTGATGGTTTCGGCACCTACTGGCCTCGGCAACGACCGGCATCGGGACCTGGTGGGTAACCACACCTGTCTGGTTGGGAGTTGTTCATGTTGCCATATGAAGCAGGGGCCATTCGGGAACCTCTGCTTCGTCGGCACTGGTGGCTCATTTTCCCATGCGGAAAGCGATGTGCTGGAGTCTTTGGTGCCCACCAGCATCGGGACCTGATGGGTGACTATGCCCTCCTGGGTGTACTAGGTCCGGGTTGTCGTCTGAGGCAGGGGCTCTTCGGGCACCCCTACCTAATCGGCTCGGCGTCTTATCTCTCTCTGGGATGGGAACTGGGCTGCAGAGGTTGCTGGCAGGGCTCCCTATCCAAACGGCCCCACCACGACATCTCTGAGCCAGTGGGAGTAATCCGGCCGCATCTGATGTCCATCTTGCAGACGAAGTCTGGGTGTTGAGGGCAAGGTTCGGATACACATTACCACTCATAGTGTAGGCTGTGGTTCGACTCTGGTCTGGGTGGGTTGGATGCTCTTCCGGTAGGTGACTGGTTGAAGTTCTGGTTCTCAGAATGTAGGCGGCTCGATCTCGGGGGCATCAGTAGCTGGGGATCGTCCTCTCTCTCTCTTCCTCTTCCTCTGCCACTGGTTCTGATGCTATGGCCTTGCAGTCTTGAGCTCCGACCAGGCAAGGGTGCATCAACCCTCGGGTTACCTTGCGGATACATCCCCTGGAATCCTCCACCCAGTACCTATTAGCGTGGCATCCCACTATGGTATAGGGACCTTCCCACTTATCTGCTAGGCCTGCACTGAATTGATCTCAGGCCTTACTGAGTGGGCGACTGCGGAGAAGTACAGTCTCACCAATCTTGATGCTTCTCCCTCTGGTAGTGGGTTGTGTGTACTTCCTGTCGATGTACTGGGTCTGGGCATTGCGCACCCTCTTGATTCGGGCTAAGGCGGACATCCTCTGGTTGTGGGATTTCCATGGGTACTTGCTCCCACTGCTAGTCACCTGGGTGATGTATAGTTCGGCCCAGAATGAGCTGGTTGGGGCTGTTGTTCATGGCTTTGTTGGTCCTCCTGAGGATGAAGATGGTAGTTGGTAGGTGTTTGTTCCAATGATGGTGGTCCTCTCCTACACTGATATGGAGGCTTTTCTTGAGTTCCTGATTCCTCCTCTCAGTGGTGTTAGCTTGCAGGTGATTGTGGGAGTCGTCCATGACTCCACTCCCCAGGTGTTGCATGCAGTCTACCATTTGTGACTGTTGAATTACGTGCCATTGTCCATCAATATGACCTGCAGGTAGACACTCGGTATTGTCTGTTATACACTGACATGTCAGTGGTGGGCCAAATCTCATGTTGGATGTTATGTGTCTGGCGTAGCGATTCCCCTTGGCTGAAGGTTCCCGCATTGTCGTCCAGGATTTGCCTAAGTTCGGCGAATTCCGGTTCAACTAGCTGTTTGTTTATATCTTCGGGAGCAATTGGTGGTGGGGGTCGCTGCGATGGGGCTGTGTTCTCAATTGACATTCACCTGGTGCTTGTCTCCGATATATATTAGCTGTTGGTCGTGTTCCATCCTGCATTGCTGTTGGCATAGGCAGGGTTGCCCAGAATCACTGCTTCTGTGATGTCGGGCGAAACCACAAATACGACTGCGTTTACATGACATATTCACACAGTAAGAATGGCTCGACTGTCGGCCATGAATGTCCAGTTGTGTTATTCCAAATGTACGAGGTGGGTTTGAGGGCGAAGTTATTCTTTTTGTTTAGGGGTGAGCACTTCGCTTCTCGCGAAGTTGCCTGTGGCTGCAGAATCTTGTAAGGTTAGTATTCTGTGGCCATTAATTTTAACCTCTATGTGGGGGACTTCGGTTGGGTCACTTTCTCATTTAGTTTCTGGAGGCTGATGGGCCCGTGGTGTGGCCCGCTTTGAAACCCGGTGGCGGCACTTCCCTCCTGGTTGGTTCCATTAACCTTTGCTTGCCTCTGCGGGGGTCAGGCACCCAGATTGTTCACCCTTCCCTCACTCATCCCTGGTCAATCTGTTTGACCGGGAAGCCCTAGTTAAAGTACTGTTCTGGGCAGAAAATGTACTTAAGGAGTGTCTTGGCATTGGGAGAATGGGCAGGGAAGGAGATATCTTTTATGTTTGGGATACTTATCTGGCTCCAAATTCTCACTGGCACGCAGCTTGTCCAGCAGTTTATGTGCTTTGTAATTTCACTTTGTTTCCTTTGCCCTATCTAAGAGCTCGTCGATTGTCCGTCACTTCAGGATTTGTAACAGATTACGCAATTTGAGTAGGAGCATGTGTGCAATGTGGTGCACGCAGATCTCTTTTTTACTCTCTGGGAAGATCCTTTTGTACATTTGGACCTTCCGTCGGACGAATATCTCGGCCTCTTCTTCGGTGGCCTGGTTTTGGCTGTGGAATTCAGTCATTAAGTGAGTTATAACCTTGCTGGAAAATTGTGTGGGAAGGTGGGAACACAGTTGCCACCACTCAGTGATAAATTCCCCGTATTTCGTCCACCATTCGAGGATCTTCCCTTTCAGATGCTTTTGGGTCCTCCCGACCCATTGCTTAGGAGGAACCTCGTTGTCGCGAAGTTCCTTTTCACGATCAAGGGAGAATGTGATCGGGTCCTCGTGCGGCCTTCCCACGAATTCCGGAATCTGAGGCCCATTGCTACCCTGGGTGGTAATTGAAATTTGGTGATTGCCGGGATTCTCTGGGGAGTATTCCTTTGCACATCGGCAAACCTCACATCTATATACAAAGCCGGATCTTGCGATGTACTCATCTGGGCAGCCTATGCAAATGTGGTGGAAGGTCTGTGTACATACAATCCAGTGTACATTATTTATTATATATATCTTTCCTGGCGTAAGTTTGCCAGCTGCAATATGCAGTCTGGCAGGTGTGGCATTTGTTACACTAGAACTCTTGTCCATATGTATATCTGGGTTTGTCTGTACATCTCAAACAGAGGTAATGAAAGCTCTGTTGGCAGGGTGTGCATATAATGGCATTTAATCCCATGCCAAGGCAATTTACTATATGGCACCTTTCGGTTATGGCTTCAACCATGTCGTTAGCTACAACTTGGTCGGCTATTCTAGCGTCGGTTTCAAACATGGCTATGGAAAATTGAGCACCATGGGGTGTATTCAGAATCCCCGAAGTCTGGTTGGCTTTGGTTTTACTCGTAGCTAGAATACTGGGTCTCAAGGTCATGCTAGTAACTAACAAAGCGCTGTGGCTCCACATTGAGTGCCTCGAAAATTCCTGACCTATGGCATCGGGTGGCTGATGGCGACATAATGATCAGACAAGATTTTGACGTGTCGGTCAGAGACACTGGTGATTCAAATGTCTGACCTTAACAGCTGGCCGAGCCCCTGGATGTAAATAATACAGGGTGCGTGGCTTGATGGCACCGCACACTTAAATGTGGGTTTAACAGTCCTGTGCACTGAGTGGAACATAGCCACAGGTTTACCTTTGCTGGAGGTGGCCCGGGGAAATTGCTGACCCAGTTGCTGCTGCTTGAGTTGACTGAAACACGTGCCACTACCTGTGGCGATGATGGTGGTGCTGCAGTTGGCAGTACTGCTGTGAGCCTGGGGAGGGCTGCTGGTACGGCGACACTAGAACCAGGGATTTTAGATCCCTAATGGATAGGACTGTTCCTGACGGAAATCTGGGATGTTCGGGTGTGGTCGGCCGGCTGATTTTTCGTTTGCTGAAATAAGGATTGGGAGTGAGCTGGTATTTTAAGCCTTTCCAGCTGGTGGACAGCTTGAGCTCGTTCCCAGGGATTTATGCTGTAAAGCACATTTGCTATGGAGCACACAGCTGCCTTCCTTTTCTGCCACTTCGTACCATTACTTTAGGTGTATGGCATACATGTAGGTACAAATATCGGCATCAGGAGAGGAGAGCAGGCGACGATGTTCCCTAGTTAGGTGTAGAACCAAGGCAATGTCGAGCCGACCAGAGTCGTACCCGATTACCCCAACCTGCAACAACAATTCATTGTAGCTGTTGGAGCTGTGGGTGTACCCTGGAATTCATACAATAATGTTGGGTGTATGTCCAAATGTGGGTAGTCCTCCAGAACCAGTATATCACCCCTGGTGTCAGTTCAGCATGGTGGATGGAGTAAACCGGCTGGACTAGCTGCCTGACAGTCCTTGGATTGTGCTGCTAGTGGTTTTAGCGCGGCCTTACTGCGTACCAGGTGCATAGTACGGGTTGCCTTTGACTGTGTGGGTTTTTACGACGTATGTGTGCCCAGTTAAGAGAGCCCGCAGCCCTTGGGCCTTACTTTAGGTTCAGTAATTGGTCCATCAAAGACGGAGTCTCTTGCTTTACCCTTGTGGGTTAATGTCTACATAAAATCACAGTCACCCTAGAATTAGCACTCAGTAATTTGCAGAGATTTTAGACAAAACATGTTTATTTCATGAGAAATAGACATGGTGGCCTGTACTACCTCCTAACTAATCGGGAACTGAATGTAAGTAAACTATGTAAACTAGATGAAGGGGATCTGGGTCTAACATGAACACAAGCAGATGGGGCTAGGTTTCTATAACGACTGCCTCTAACTATCTCAATGCTCTTGTCTAGAAGGGATTTTATGAACAATTACCAGAAGGGTAGTGGCTTTTTAAGGGCTCGGAGATTTCGTTGGGGGTTGCTGGTGCAGGTCTTGAAGAGGATCTGATAGATCGTGAAGACGTTTGGTCAGCAGAGAGTTCCACCACATGAGGTGGTGGAGTGTGCTGCTGGAGATGAACTCAGAAGTACAACTGAGAACAACTGACATTCCAAGGCGGTGTATAGCCATATTCTATCTGCCTGCGGGCTTGTCTGGGGTGCAGGCGGTGAGCTCCTCCTCCTCCTCCTGTGCAGAGTTTTACTCTCTAGTGCGATTCCTCAGCCTGTGGCCGAACTATGTGCCTCTGTAATGCTCTTGTAGCAAGTCATTTCGAAGTTCACCTTGGGTAATGTGACGATACGTATAGATGAGGAGAAGTCATGTTTATTTCAATGTCAAATAAGTGGCACTCGTCAACCTTTATTTCTAAAAAAAATATTCTACTGACACATGCTGTGAGAGTTAGCTGTTCTATAGCAGTGTCGAAAAAAGTGAATGTGCGCATAGTAGTAAAATAAACAATGACTTAATACTAAATCAATTATGTGTAAATCATTTTGTGTATATATATATACGAAATATTAAGTAATTATTGGAAAAATCTGTGTTTCATAAAATTTTGGCGATTATACTGTAGATTTGTTTTTCAGCGCCCATGTCACAATCCCACAATATCCATCCTCTCATACACACTTTCTTTAGACCACTATGCATCATCATTGGACTTCAAGTCCCGGCTACTAGACAAGACATACTCGACCAGGGCACATATCGCAGTACCACCCAATCAGAGCAATAGACACAGCAATCCAATCATAAAATTGCAATTAACAAGTCAAGAGACGTAATGTAAAAAAACACATTACGTCCATTGATGATCTATGGTTCATTACTGTTCTTGATATGGCTGTAACGAATATTTTGGGAATGGCAGGATTAGAGCTGTAGTATTTCATTGGTAAGTATTACATATAATTGCTCGCATAGTTGTAGTTATTAATATAGCACCCACATAGTGTATAAATTTTACCTAGTGATGCCAAAAAGTGTTAACTTTGAACACAGGTTGAATACTTTGATGTGAATTACACATCCACGAGCTCCTTGTTCCCCGTTCTGACCACCGCGGTCACATCAACTGCCACAGGATGCACCAACAACATCAGACTAAGAGTTCGTAGTGCAGGTTGACAAGAACGGAACGTGCACATTCTTGCCAACAGGTGTTACATGACTCAAGAGGCCATCCTACTTTGTTTTTTTCAAGAGGTATCTCTTGTAATAAATTAGTAGGCTATCCGAAACGGTGTTCACCCCAAAGTCACAGCCATTGGCTGCACGAGCCATTGGTCGTTATGTAGTAGCAGCTCGCGCTTCAACATACGATGTAAAGCACTAGGAGGCGTCAACTTGGCCTGCAAGCCGAAGCTGAATTTCTAAGTGCCCCAAAGTGCTGCCAATTGTGCACCACATTTTTCTATACATATACCACAACTTCATCTCATTCAAAGCTACAGTCAGGGGTGCGTTTTATTGTATTAAGAGCATTGAGCATGCAAACCCACACCTCTTTGCTCAGGTGGACTCGTCCACTCCTTCAGGAGACCTCAAGCTGGCAACACTGTAGCCAGTGAAATACAAACACGTCACAGGAAATGTAATAGAGGCACTTTTCACAAGAAAGCATAAAAGTGCAGTAAATGTCTATTTATAAGAAAGTAATCGTGTTTTCATAAAGGGAGACTGCCTATAAGGACCTTCATCACAATAATATTTCATTTAGTGCAGTGACACTCCCCATCAACTTCACAACATTAACCTTAACACACGTTTGTTAATTAATAGGCGTGTCAGTAAGCGGTTTCATTTAATTCATATAATTTTTCACCATTGCAATAATGTTACAGAGTGCTTATGTCATGTTTTACCATGCAGCGTTTAATGTCGGTTCACACAGCATGTGATTGAAGCCGATGCCACTCGTTCAGTTCATCTCAGCATCCGAGTCAGACCAACAGATTGGTCGTCCGCTCCAGGAGTCCCCTCTGTACCATCAGTTAGGTTGTTATCACATCATAGCAAAAGTAACTTAATTAACTGGAACATTTTATTTCTTTCTGTACCAAGGGGAGAACCACCTGCACTCACACCAGATAGCCTAATGCTACCACATATCTGCATAACCACCACGCTGACTTAGGTCATTTTCACTCTAAGGTCACCAGCATGCCATAAGTGCTGGGTCCGTTTCAATATTCACATGTCCACTTCTTGAACAGTAAACAGTTTTACAAAATTCAGTGAATGTTGATTCATTGTCCGCTGGGACACATAGGGCACTACACCCCTTGCAGTACAACCCACAATTTTTCTAATATATTTCAGGCCTACAAGACGCATACTGTCTCGTCACAAGGTCAATGTGTGTAAATTGTGTAATATTAAGTGCTTTACAACTTTATCATCAAACTAACATAGGCATCCAGGCCCCCCTGGGCCGTGTCGACCTAACGACCGACATAACTAACTCTCCGCGGAGTTATGGTGCTGTGCAATTATACACTCAACCAAACCTGGTTCACCTTGACCACGTCACCTTGGGCAATATTTTGAGATAGGCCTTGGTAATTACATTAATTTATCTCATATGTCGTGTTTATTTTGTGCTAACCGCAGTTTCATTTTGCCATGTGCCTATAAATAAGTTATTATTTTAGTTTTTAACTTAAATGGTAATTAATGTGTTATGTTTAATTTCATTTACTTCACTTGACTATGTCCTCGTCCTGTAATTCACATTAGAATTCAATGTCAGGGAGAAACATAAATTGTAAAGTAATGGCTCAATTAATTTAGTGATTGTGGTAATTACTTGGCTGCAGGGGATTATTCTGTTGGTATGTTGTATTCTTTGTTTGCTCAGATGTTGCTTCGTTATAGATACATTTTTGTGGGTTTAGATCTGTTACACTAATACCACTTATTGAGTAAAGACAGATCTCTCACACAGTCGTAAAATTATTATGTGCATTGCCATTGACTACTTCTGCAAAGTAATTTAACATTTTTCAGGGATGTGCAAAGGTTTGAAGATACATCACCAACAAGGTTATATCCAGTTACAGAATCTGCAGACAGAGGAATTGTAGTGTGAACAATGCATACAGACAAATAAAATTCACACTATACAATAGTTAACAAATATATTTTGTAATATATTTGTGCATAATCAGCCAGGTACTATTGTTAGTACATAACTACATAGTTATCGGCACTGGTATTAAAAAGTTACAACCTCAAAAACACATTCTCATAAAAACTGCATTAGGCTAATTAATTGTACTTGGTGACTGTAAAACTAGAGGCAAATGCGTGGAAGAATTGTCACACAATTTTAATCCATGTTAGAAACTATCGTACAAGCAGTTGTCAAAATTCGTAGCGATTCGGCAAAGCATTTCAAATTACTATTAACATTTCCTGAGCGGTCGGGAATGGTAATGCGGATGTCGCCTGGCGACTATATTAAGAAAAGTTAGAACGTTACACAATAATCGTATTTCGAATAGGATGGGCACCAGCTCACTAAGTGAGCACGAAGTCACCGTGCTAAGGATCGTGGGCTGGACGACTACATGTCTGTACCCTCTGACACACACGGTACAAATTTACAAGATAACACAATATATAGCCGGAGTATTTAGGCTCCCTAGCATGTCTTAGTATTAACTTTTATTATAAACGAAGGATGCCTCCTTAAGGCGTCGATGACTTCCTGGATAGGGCCAGGGCCCGAAATACAACACAAAAATGAGAACTCACAAGTTTAGGTTAGCTCAAATAAATTATATTGCAGAATTTGTTTACACAGTTACATGCATGCAATGCAAATTAAAGCGGACCTGACTCACAAGGCCTGCTAGCGGCTGTTACAGTACAAAAAGGCCAAGGATGGCGGAAAAACTTTTAAGAGTAATTAAACCTCCAGGGTCGGTAAATTTAGCTGACAGAGGGCTGCTGCGAATGCAGGGAAGATTGTTAGTAAGTAAATTAAATAAAAGTGTTGGGGGGTGTGGTGGAGTGCGATCCCTGTCGCCCTCCACCGACGAGTCAGATGTAATGGAGCCAAAGCGAGTAGAAGTGAAGAAGGAGGTGGATAGGCCCCTGGCACAACGACTGGAGGGCCGACGAGGCCGAGAACGAGGCTGAGCAGGAGCTTCAGGCGAGAGCGATGGTCCAGGGCGTTCAGACGAAGCAGGTGGAAAATGATCCAGGGCAGTTTGTATCCGCACTAATTGAGAGGAAGCAGGTAGAGGGCAGGAGTAAGTTCTCAGGTGTTGGGAGGTACCCAGTTCTTCAGCCGAAGGCTTCAGTCCTGCCTCCCCTCCACCCAGGTCGGGTTTAATATTGTCAGGGTCCATTCCAGACCCTGCTATCCACCCTACCTATAGGATGGGAGTAGGCGAGCTCGGGGAGTAATCGAGGAAAAAAACACTAGAAACAGTAAATCAGTCGATGACATTCGACACAGCAAAGTCTAGAAGGAGAAAATACACAATAGTAGAAAGTCACTCGACGAGCAGCACAATCACGAACACATATCTGGAAAAAAATAATAAAATTGTAAAAAGCGAACAAGAACACTAAAAACACTACTGGCCGGTACCCTAGAATCGTATCAGATCTGAGGCGATAGGCCGAGAAGCAATCTATTTAAAATCTCAATAGTACAAGTATAATGCGACAAATATCGCTGTTCGAAAACTATCCCAGCCGATTAAAATGTGATTCAAGTATCATAATTCTTTTGTTAAAGTAAAAAAAAAAAAACTCATAGTTTAATGAGGTTTTACATTATTTGTATCCCCAGAATTGCATTTCTCATATATTTTCGGCGATTTCCCTAAAAAAAATGCAGTTCTCTATCATTGACTACGTTTATACTGACACCTGAAACCAATGTTTCGCTATTCGGCGTTCCGGAAAGTTGTGTTTCTGTACCGTATATATATGCTATATGTTGTATCCGAGGTTTGTAATTCAAGTTTCTTGTTGAATCTTAGTTTTCGTGCGCGGTATTAAAACGAAACGCAGTATTCGTTGCTAATTANTACGTTTATACTGACACCTGAAACCAATGTTTCGCTATTCGGCGTTCCGGAAAGTTGTGTTTCTGTACCGTATATATTTGCTATATGTTGTATCCGAGGTTTGTAATTCAAGTTTCTTGTTGAATCTTAGTTTTCGTGCGCGGTATTAAAACGAAACGCAGTATTCGTTGCTAATTATGGTATACTGTGTACCATATAAGGCCACATTTTTGACAGTTGACAATCGCCGTGTCTTTTCGTTTATGTATCCATTCGCCATCAACAGGCGTGTCAAGAATAGGCTTTGATGTGGCGAGTCAGCGCGTCCAGGAGGTGCTGCTCTGTGTGGCAATTGGTGAACTGCTTGGGTGGTGCTGCATTCGTAAACGGAACTTGGTGGACGTGTGTAGGGTCGTTCGTAAACGCGGTACACGAAATATATGTTACTTTAAAAATTATACAGAGCTCACGGGAAAATATAATTATTTGTATATGCGAGTGAATACGTTATTTTAAACAACTTAACTATTATATGTTTCTGGGTGTAGTTCGGGATATGNAATATAATTATTTGTATATGCGAGTGAATACGTTATTTTAAACAACTTAACTATTATATGTTTCTGGGTGTAGTTCGAGATATGGATAACAGATGGCACGGAAGGGCATATTACAAATGATGGCGCGCTTTTAACTCACAAGATGGCAGCACCTGGTTTAGAGTCTGGAAACATNATGGCGTGGAAGGGCATATTGCCAAATGATGGCGCGCTTTTAACTCACAAGATGGCAGCACCTGGTTTAGAGTCTGGAAACATTGGATTTTTTCGTCACATTTGGATACGTATCGTTTTATTGTGCATCTCATTTTGAACACCTATACATTACTATTTTATCACGAAGTTTCGTTTCTAAAACTAAAAACTGCTGTTTTATGACCACATAAAATAAAATGTATTAATTAATCTACGAACTCTTTCTTATCCGCGTATTTTCTGCTTGTGTGATGTGCTTCGGCACTGCTCTCAGAATAGCCAACGTAATATTAACTTTTGTTCGTTCGTGCATCAGCTGATACAGGATTTTGTAAATGGCAAGTTATTTGTTTTCAATATATTAAGTTGCCACTCACTGACTGTCAGAAAGTGGCCTTCTTATATGAAATGAACTATACAACTGGGATATATTGAAGTGTAAAACAAGACGTGTATTTGGTTAATAATAGTGTGTGTATATAAGCAGTGAAGATATAATTTTATGTGGGTACGAAGATAACCAATAAACTATAAACAGGTTGCATCTTAAAAAAAAACGTATCGAAATGTAATTGTTTAAAAATCTTTTATCATGATTGTATGCAAATTCAAAAACGTTTTTCGCTATGGTTAAATAGTTTTTCATGCTGTTGATATTAGTAATTTCCGTCATTAAAAAAAAAACTTACGAAATACAAGTTTTCATATCGGAGGTTTTTATGATGATAAAAACACTTCACTAAAACCTTTGCTGGCAGTTAGCTTCCGAAAATCAGGTTTCATCTGCAAATGAAACATTTTAATTTTTATTATGTTGTGATGAATACTGCCTTTTTATACTCAGTGCAGAGCCGTATTAGTTTCATTTTCACTTTGTTATACAATGCCACATTCCATAAAATATTATCATAAATTTCAAACATTCGTCAAATTAGATTATAAAATTTCAGACATATAGCATTAGTTCATTAAAATCAACTAAAGCCTCAAACATTTCTGTTTTATGGCAAAATATATATGCAAACAAACGTACAATTCTCATTTTAATGGTTCATTCTATGTAATTGCCATGTCGATTGGCCTTCGATAATTGCAATTATCTTGGATACAGTGCTGCTGTTTGGAGGTATCGAAAAACGAATAGTTACTGTTGCATAATGATTCACTACGTCATGTTATACTCCCGTTTCTGAACAATAGATCTTCGCGAGATTTTTTACCCGTGAATTGTTGACCTTTGGTTGTTTACCCCAATGAATTTAAATGCTCAGGTCCGTCACACTTTAGCCGGCATATTTACTCTTTTGAATGAGCTACTATATTATTACTACCATGGCAATACGTTTCTAAACACTGGCAAATTCTTTTGGTATAACCAAATAATTTGTTTTGTAATTCTTTGTTGTGTGGGGTGTGGAATGTTTGGAATGTCGAAGTATTTATCTGTTATAATACGTGTGGATCGATACTTTTCAGGATTTCTTTAAGAGGTTAACAATTGTTTTCTGTAATATAAGCTGGAAGGGCTGCTAAAAATACACGGTCCTTAAGAGTTCATGGTACTATGTTTGCTTGTTAGAAGAGCAGTGTGACAATATTGTTTTGGCAACCTCAACATCAAACTTGAACTAAAAATTCTAGGTGAGAAAATAAATATTTATATCGTGCCAGCAACGTCTTTGTAT
This sequence comes from Clitarchus hookeri, assembly GCA_002778355.1. Lineage (NCBI taxonomy): Eukaryota > Metazoa > Arthropoda > Insecta > Phasmatodea > Phasmatidae > Clitarchus > Clitarchus hookeri. The sequence continues at coordinate 265,643 of NQII01000551.1, read as the reverse complement.
AGTAGCGACCCAAGATTACAAGAGTGAAAACGCTGGGTCTTTCCGGCCTGTCAATGAGGGGGAAGAACAAGATAAAAGGATATAGGGCGGGGCCATAGTAGTGGCAGTGGAAACATGGCTAAGTGAGGAAGTGCTCGACAGGAAATGTTGGTAATTATTAAGTTTAGGGGCTTTTCTGAAAAAAAAAAAAAAAAAAAAAAAACCCACTCTACNGGAAAATAAAAAAAAAAAAAAAAAAAAAAAAACCCACTCTACTAACTTGTATTTCCACTCTACTAATCACGTAGAACACGATAATACTAGGGGCATTAACGTAAGACTAATTTCTTAATATGTGTCCACCTAACCTAACCCCACGATGGGTGAATTACTATTTTACATTTTTAAACTAACCTAGAACTGTAGGGTTTTAGACCAAACTAGGATTGTAAGGTTGTAAAGTAATATAAGATTATACAATATTAATCAAATTTCCGAACAACACCCTACAATCACAGACTAGATGGGAACCCTATAATCCTACGTTAGTTTAAATAACTGCAATCCTAGGTTAGTTTAAAAATGGAAATTAGTGATTCACCCATCGTGGGGTAAGGTTCTGTTAGGTTAGGTGGGCACATATTATGCAATTAGTCATACGTTAATGACACTACTATAGTCGTGTTTTGCGTTACCTACCAATAATCGTAGGTTAGTTTAGAAGGAAAGTGAAACTGTGGGGTAAAAACGTCCAGAAAAACCTTGTTTGAATTACGTAATATAACTACATTTGCACTTTAAGCTACCGTTTAGTTTACAATTATACAATCCTAAGTTAGTTTGGAATTCTACAATCCTACGTTCGTTTAGAATTGGACTATTGTACATTTTTTAAATAACGCTCACCAATGTAGGCGGGTGGTACATACCTCTGTCAACGGCCAATTCAACCACAATTGACTCGATGAAATTACAATCTTTCACAAAGCGCCACATATGCGCATATAATGCACTGAAACACTCTTTTACAGCTGAATATATACACAGAATCACAAAAGCACTCTTTCTTGCATTCTCCATTTGAAATCTGCCGGATTAGAACGACATGAAACATGTTGCTAAAGGTGCGCAGCGACTGACAAGGTAAAGAATTGTCCGTTAAAATGGCAGTGATGACATCCGTCGCCGCCAGGTAGCGTGTGGAATTTGCAATTAATGCGGTAGACGTTAATGGATGTAAACAATCAACTTGCACAATTTCTTTAAATATGTTCTACTTATTTTAACATTACGCCCTCTTGAATATGAACAAGGTAAGCTGTGCAGAACCCATTAATGCAACTTTTGTTGGTCCAGGATGTTTCGTTCAGAAACGTAAACAAACTGTCTGAACAGTCATTTCACAATTTTTTCAAATATGTTGTACTTATTTTAAAGCTACGCCCCTAGTATATTCGTGTTCTACGTGATTAGTAGAGTAGAAATATATCATTATTTAGAATTTTTTTCGTGTTTTTCATAATAGCCTCTTAACTTAATTACAGAAATGTGGACAAGATAAGTTGGTAATTATTCATAGTAGGAGCTTTACTGTAAAAAAAAAAAACCCAGAAAGTGGTATATTTCCACTCTACTAATTATGCAGAACACGAATATACTGGTGGCATTAACGTGTTAACAATACAAACCATAAATGCCATAGCGGGGAGGGGTATGAATATCAGGGAAATTGTGGGGTCAAATCGCTAAAAATATACCCACAAAAACACTTCAATTTAACATTTGTCCACCCAATTTCATAATATGTGCCCACCTAACTTAACCCAACCCCACGGTGAGTGAAATACTATTTTACTTTTTTAATCTAACCTAGGATTGTAGGGTTTTAATCTAACCTAAGATTATTGGGTTTTAATCTAACCTAAGATTATTGGGTTTTAATCTAACCACCTGGGATTGTAGGGTTTTAATCTAATGTAGGATTACATGGTTTTAATCTAACCTATGATTATAAGGTTTTAATCTAACCTAGGATTATAGGGTTTTAATCTAACCTAGGATTGTAGGGTTTTAATCTAATCTAGGATTATACAGTTTTAATCTAACCTACGATTTAATTCTAATCTAAGATTTTAGGGCTTTATTCTAACCTACCATTTTATTCTAATATAGGATTTTTGGGTTTTTAAGTAACAGTAAATTATACAGCACGTATATGAATTAACTCACCTAGGTTGGCGGCGGGTACAATTCCACTGTCCTCTGCCAATTCAACAGCCGTTGTGCATGACTTGCTCCTAACTCACTCGACAAAACACCATGATTTACTAAAATGTCCAAGTAACACCTGCCACATAAGACGACTAATTCACAGAAGTATTCATACTTGCGCCCTCAATTCTTAAATCACAAGCCTAGGCATGGTCAGATTCGGACGACACAACTCACAAACCGCACTGTATTGCATCTAAACAGCAACTGAACGCAGTTCACGTCTGTGCCGACAGCATTACATGGCTATTCAACATGCCGTCCGACGTAAACAAAGTGGCAGAACTCCTCGTATTTTAACTATTTTATTTAGTACGTTCTACTTATTTTGCCATTACACCCTCTTCAATATTAAAAAGGTAAGCTGTGCAAAACCCATTTATGTTACTTTTGTGGGTGTACTATGTTTCCTTCAGAAAAGTCTCTATTCTCAATAATTACCGAACAATGGTGTGCTTGAGGGAGGGTTTGAAAGGGCCTGTAATATGGACTAGTAAAGAAGTTGAAGTGATGGAAATTGAAGTAAGTGGGAGAGGTAGGAGTATCACACTGCTGACAGTGTACAGGCCACCGGGACAGGGATAGCAGGACATCGAGGAAATCAAGACAAGGGTAGATAGGCTGAAGGACAGGCAGTGAGCTGTAGTGACAGGAGACCTGAATATGCTGGGTGTGCAATGGATGGAGGGAGTAGAGGGTATGGGCACCATGATGCAGAGAATGGCAACACAGCTAGTCAACAGGAGCATAGTCCAGGCTGTAGAAATTCCTACGAGATGGAGTGAGGACGGTTCTGGAACACTGCTGGATGTGGTGTTGGTTAGGCCTGAGAATGCTATGGTTGGTGCTGTAGTTTCGGATGGAATTAGTGATCTCGACATCCCTGTAGTGGAAATAAAGCTTGGAGGGATGAAGGTAGAACAAGCTAAGAATAGGGTGGTGTGGCAGTATGGGCGAGGTAACAAGAAGGGGCTGAACACTTCGTGGCAATTAGGTTTCTGAAGTGGGCTCAGGGGGAAAGTGTATAAAGTTTGTGGGGANGTCCTCCACCATATTATGGATGGGAGATTAAAATAATGAAAATAATGTGTAGGCAAATGCATACTGAGTAACATAACAAGGGGATGGATAGTGTGTTAAGGAATGGATGAAACAGATGGGCAGGGAGCTGGAGAGAAAGATGAAACATGTAAGGAATGAATACTTGGGGAACATGATGGAGGAAGAAAAAGGTAAGGAATAGCGGAATTTGTTTGGGTATATTAAGAAAGTAAGGTGAGGAGAGGAAGGTATACCGATTCTGAAAGGTATGGATGGCTTCACTGCAACAGATGAGAAAGAAAAGTTGAGATGCTGCAAGCTCAGTACTTGTCAGTCTTTGAGGTACAGAATTATTGGAATAGGGAGGATAATGGGGACTGGGGGTTATATAGTGAGCTTAGGATGAGTCAGTGAGAGATAACTATGGTAATCAGAGGGTTGAAGAGTGATAAGGCAGTGGGACCAGATGGAATAGCGAATGGAGCCTTTAAGTTTGATGGGAGAGAGGTGGTTAGATATCTGGAAGTGGTGTTTAGCAGATCACTAGAGGAGGGTAAGTTGCCGCAGGGATGGAAGGGGGCATTGGTGGTCCCAGTATATAAGCGGGCGGAGGATAGAGAGAGACCGGTGAGTCACACATCAAATACAGGGAAGGTAATGGAGAGAAAACTGGTTGTGTAGTTTGTAGTAGATGCCATGAATGAGAGGAATTGGCTGCAGGAGTGCCAACATGGATTTAGGAAGGGCTATTCATGTGAGATGCAACTGGCAGGGCTGCTGGAAGATCTGGTGCAGGCAGCAAATGAAGAGAAGCAGGTTGATGTCTGCTTTTTGACTTTGAAAAGGTCTTTGACTTCAAGGCTCCCCATGGGATTTTGATGAGGAAGGTGGATGAGCTCCTTCTGGTTAAGTGGGTAGTAGAATGGATTGGTGACTCAGGGTTGCCACAGGTTGGGAAAACAGAGGAATGTCAGGGAATTTGAAAACTGTTGAGGAAATCAGGGAATTTCGAACAAGTTAGCAAAAAATGTCAGGGAATTCTGTGATATGCATGATATATTTGGTAGTTCTATCATCAATCGTGCACCGCTGCCAGGATCATATAAAATTGTTTTTATGTTTATGGAGGCATTACTTATGCATTTTTCTCTGTAATCTATGTAGTGAGCATTTTTGTAAGATCAGAGAAGTATTTTGGTGTGTAAAAGTGTGTTATAATGCAAAGACGTCAATACTTACAGAAAAAAGTTAGAAAAAGGTCAGGGAAAAAAAAATTCTTTTTGTCTGGAAATCAGGGAAATGTCAGGGAATTTTCCAATGCAAAAAAGGTGGCAACCCTGGACGGGAAAGAGCCAAAGAGTAAAAGTGGGGGAGACGTCTGATACCAGAAGGGTTACATCAGGGGTGTCACAGGGAAGTGGGAATGGGGATGGTTGGGAAAATAAGGGTGTTTGCTGATGATTGCATGTTGTGTGCAGAGGTGGGTGGAGAGAGCAACTTGAAGGATGACATTGATCAGGTACAGTCATGGACTGAGAGGTATAAGATGAAGTTCAATGTCTGAAAGACTAAGATAGTGAGATTGTTACATTTCAGACAAATTACAAATGTACAATTATCACGGGTGCAGTTTGTAACATTTCTAATTAAATTCCAGTTGAATATTTTAAATCAATCAATACGTCATCATTTTCATCTTCTGAAATATTTAAGTTAGTTCTTTTTCCAACAAAATTAGCACAATTATTAATTCAATTCTTCTGAAATATAATAAAAATGACTATTTCTTATTATTTAATTATTGCTTCTTTATCCTTCACAACTTATTGTAGCAATGATTAAAAATATTAAATTATTAAAACATTCTTTCTATACTACTCACGTCCATCGTTGGAGGTGGTGAGAATTATTCTGTCAGAAAAAAAATTTGTTCTATTTTACTTTCCTGTATGTTGTCTCCTGTCCTCCGATTGACTGTCGTCTGACCATGACACATCTTTCCTCCGCCAATCAGCAATGATGGGACAAGAGACAATCAGGATAATTTTATTTCGTACTTTTGTTTAGTAAATATTTACTGCAGACTACCCTCTAGGAACGAAATGAAAAATAACAAACAAAATATTAATACTGAATACTGTCGAGAAACAAATGAATAATACTTACACATGATATCTATGTCAATATACTATTAAAATAACCAAAGATTATACTGTTAACTCATATAATAAAATGTAATTTGGAAATTATATTAACGAAAGTGACAACATAAGCAAGTACTCTGTAATCATATATAATTAAAATAGTAATGACTAATGTTAAACATAACCACAAAAAAATTGCAATTTTACAAGATTTATGAGAAAGAGGATGACGAGCAGGGATATTTACAAATGGGAGGGACAGGAAATAGAGGAAGTATCAGAATTTAAATACCTAGGAGTAGTATTGCAGGGAGATCTTAGGTGGAAAAAGCAAGTAGAACAAGTGGTTATGAAGGGCAGAAGAGCTTTGGGAATGCTTAGGAGGATACTAAAGGGAGTAAGTAGTGAGTTGAAGGAACAGGCTTATGGCACAATGGTGCGGCCTATGTGGGAATGGGACCCATGTGTGAAAGTGGAGGTACAGGAGCTGGAGAAGATACAAAGAAGAGCAGCAAGATGGGTGAAGGGCAGGTGGAGAAGGCAGGGGCAGGATGGTGAGGATGAAGGGAACTTTTGGCCATCAGTGATGATAAAGGAAATGGTCCGGAGTTCATTGAAGGATAGGAGAAGTGTGAACGGACTGGTCAGGTTATACAGAATGGTGAATGGAGAGGGAGGATGGGGGAAGTTGGGATGTTGGCTGTCTAGGGGGATGTACAGAGGGAGAGGGAATAACAGTGTTACGATACAGAGAGTATGGAGGAGAATGGAGCAGGGTAGGCAATCTGTACTCGTGATGTCTGTGAGGGAGTGGAATTTGTTATGGGAAGAGGTAGTGATGGTAAAAGGTACTGGGAAGTTCAGGAATGGCATGGAAGAGAAGTGAGGGGGAGGGGAGTAAATAACTTACCACCGGGCAGCTGCCCAATAGCGAGTATATTATTATTATTTCCGAATTCCATTTTAGGTTGCTCATGGTTGGCGAAATAAGCTTCAAATCCCAGCTTCAATTTTATGCTGCCAACATACCTGCAAGAAAATCACTAGCGATACTTCCACTCGAATACTTATTCTATGTAATTTGTTAACTTTCTAAAACACACACAGTGTAGTTCAATGCAGTTTTTGTTTTTAATGTTTTTATGTAGTTTAGAACTCGAGAAATTGGTCTTCTCCCATTATGCTTGCTAAAAAGAAAGATGGCTCTATGAGAATTTGTGTAGGTTATCATTAGCTTAATAATGTGTCTAAGAAAGATTCTTATCCACTCCCTAGGATAGATGACACACTGAATAGCCTAGCAGGTTTAAAATGGTTTTCTACTTTTGACATGTAGAGTGGGTACTAGCAATGCAAGGTGGCCCCAGAAGACAAAAAATGACTGCCTTTTATGTCCAAGGGTAAGGAACCCTGCAATTCAAGGTTATGCCCTTCTGGCTATGCAATGCCACTGCTACCTTTAAATTTAAAGGCTGATGAGGTTTTCCCTNTTTTTTCTTCCTGACTAGTGAAGGTGAGTTCATTCTGGATACTGATGCTGTGTTATCTCAGATTCAGGATAAAATGGAGAGACCACTGGAATACTTCAATACGGTATTGAACAAGCATGAGAGAAATTATTGTGTGGCACACAGGAAGCTTCTAGCTGTTATAAAGGCTATTCCGCAATTTCACCCCTACCTTGAGGGCAGACTCCTTATCCTGAGAACTGAACATGTTTCATTACGCTGGATACTAATTTTCAATTACTCCAAAGGTCAAATAGTCTGGCAAATACAGCACCTGCAAGAATATGACTTTGAAATATATTACAGCCACAGGTCTGGATGGATGCCTTCACAACAATGCAAATGCACTTTCCAGGAGACCATGCAAACCATTCTGTCGTCACTCTGAAAGTCAGGAAGGAAAAAGGTGGCATATTGTTAAATGAATATGTTGAGAAGTGGTGCTATCAAGGCTCTGCATCTTGTGATGGTTTCAAGGATTAGGGGATGAGGTTCCCTTCAGAAATAATATGTTAGGGTCTCATTTGAGAGGATGGCAGTGTACATTCTTGGACCGTTACCAGTCACAGAGAGGGGGAATCTGTACCTTCTGGTAGCACGAGACTATTTCAACAAGAAGCCTGAGTTTATACTGGTTCCAAACTAAGAGGCCAGCACTAGCTAATGCATTTGTAGGACATGTATTTTCCAGGTTTGGAGTATCACCATGTTTCATTAGGCTCAATGGCAAAATTATGAATCCACTCTTTTCCAACAGGTTGCTAGGATTTTAGGAATTAAGAAAACTCTAACCACAGAATTACATCCTCAGTCTGATGGGATGGTCGAAAGGCTCAACCATACCCTGGAACAGTATCTTGCAATCTTTGTGGAAGACAACCATATTGTTAAGCAATCCACGAGTCGACAAGGGTAACACTATGAAGAATGCTGTTTGGGAGAGAGTTCCGCCTCATTGATGACCTTCTGTTCNCCACGAGTCGACAAGGGTAACACTATGAAGAATGCTGTTTGGGAGAGAGTTCCGCCTCATTGATGACCTTCTGTTCAGATGTCCATTAGAAGAAGCAGCTTCCACCCCAGAATATGCCAGTAAACTACATCAGAGGTTAGTTAACATCCATGAGTTTGCCTGGTAACACCTTATAGTTAACAGTAACCAAGCGAAAACACAATATGACCGGAGAANCGGATGTTAACATCCATGAGTTTGCCTGGTAACACCTTATAGTTAACAGTAACCAAGCGAAAACACAATATGACCGGAGAATGCCTGTAGAGGTTTTCAGAGAGGACATCTGGCATGGCTGTACAACCCCCAAAGGCAGAAGGGGTATTGCCAGAAGCAACGGAAAAGTTGGGGAGTCGTACAGGATCCTGAAGAAGATCAATTATGTGGTCTACTGGATTTGTTGACAGGGCTGTTGGGCACAGTCTAAGGTTGTCCACATCAACCAACTGGCGCTCTGTGAAGATCTAGGCGTTGGAAGTCTGTTCAGGAAGAACAGAACAGATGCTAAGAAGGGGCAATATTTTGTCCAAGCCCTCTTTTCCTTGCCTGTGCTGGAAAAGCATCTCCCCTTGCTGCATCGGGGGTGGGGGAGTCACTGTGCTTGGCCCGCCCTCCCCCTTGGTATATGTGCTACTTTGCCGGAAAGGTGGAGCCCCTCTCTTGCTAGGGCAATTGACGGCTATGGCCCATTGTGCAAACTTTCTGGAGGCCTCCCTCCTTAGTGCAGGAAAATTTGTGAAGATTGTTCTCGATTGAGTGCCTGTATCTATGAATAGTGCTGCACTTGGGGAGTTGGCAGTCTGTGGTAGCCAACTGGTGAAATGTGGCAAGTGATGAACAAAGAAGAGGATCAACTGTGATAGGGAAGGAGACTATGGCAGATGTGTGTAAGTTCGACTGCGCAAGCATAGCGTGCTAGTGCTGCGGAGGACGAGTTACCCGACGAGTAGTGTGTGCATGTGTATAGGAGCGCTCGGGGCATTCTAAAACGTTCCGGACAGGAAAGACTGGTGGTATATGTACTGAATTAAGGTGGGACTTGAATGTAGACTTTCTTTTTGCTTCAACAGGTCCCATTCACCTGTTAGAAAAATAACTTCCACCAGTTGCTTGGTAACTACGAATGCCTAAGAGTTAGTACGGGTTACCGTGTTTATTCTCCTGAGAATAAATACATTCAAGTCCACGTACTGCATTGTGATTCGAGTGAGCAAGAGAATGTAGAGATTTGGGCGGCTCTTAACAGCGAGGTCTTAAGAACTGATGGGACTTGAATGGACGAGTGATATTGACTTGAATGTATGTACTGAAACTATCATATAACCAATATATAATTTAAATTGTAGTTCAGTAGGTGTTAGAAAACTGTTTATAAAGACTGGTTTTAAGTGTTTGACTGTGTTAATTTCTGTGAGATGTTGGACAGTTATGCAGATACTAGCTATGAATAGTAAGTGATAGGCATTGTTGTCAAAGTAATGAGTTGAAAGTATTTTTTTATTGTTTATAAATAAAATTTGGGAAATTAGATATTATTATTTACTCTCTGTATTTAATAAATACCTCCATCCTTTAAACAATCTGGATATGCCAAGAGACTTTTGAAAAACTGTGATGTTATTTTATTTCCCACATTAAAAATACAAAACAAGTACTGGTTATCCCACCCTGCCCCCTCCCCAAACTACTTACAAGGTAAAAGCATTCTGGGACTGCTAAATTTGAGACTACACCCTTGGTGCTAAGGGGTAACGCTTGAGTAATTTTATTTTAATGTGTTATTTGCATTATTATGTTTTATTTGTGGTTTCTTCACACTTTTTGAATCAAACTTTTAAAAATAGCCTGAGATGTTGCACTGTGACATTCTTAATTTCTTTTGTGTTTACATTTTGTTCGTGCATTATTCTGCACATTTAGTAAGTGTTATTTTTTTATTTAACACAACCAAACATTTGGTTTTAAATGATTGAGTTGCCACTACATCTGTTCTGTGTACACATTTACTTATATCTGTGGAGTATTTAACTTGTAATTTCTTCAATGTGTTTTGGACAAGATTTTGATTCGTAAGAAAATTAATCACTTTGTATATAATAATTGGACTTTTTATACAAAGGCTGTAGTATGTTATGTAGTCAGCTGCCTGTTGTAAATTTTTGTTTATTCCACATTGAGGGTCATGTTAGAAATAGAAAAGTAACTGTACCTTAAGTTTTTACAGTTTTTTTGGTCTAAAATATATAAAATTAATTTATTTCACAGGTGTTCAGAATTGGAGACAGTGTTGCCAGAGATAAACTGTGAAGTGTTACGGAATGAAAGAAAATAAGTAACTTATATCTACATAGTTGTTGGAAGCTGCTTTCAAAATTATGTCTCAGCCCAGCAATTTTTCATCACCACTGAGTTCTAGCAGCCACTTTTTTCACCGTGGCAGCATACAGCAATCCCCAACATATAGTCCACTTCTGCAGAGTCAAGGGCCCACATTGTATAATGGAATGCTGGGTTCTCAACCTGGTTTTCCTCCTCAGAACAACTTCTCCACCTCAAATTTCAACAACTATTCCCATGTAGATCCACCACTATGGTTACCAGACACACGGGTCACATCTACAGTAACCAATGTACCCCTGATAAATGTGGGTAGAAACAATAGACCAGTATACCCTGAAAAGGAGGATACAGCAAACATTCAAAATGTGCCTCAGGCATGCTGTGTTGCTCAGTCAAGCATGCAGAAGAATATTGGTTCTAATCTACCATTTCCCAGTGATTCATTTAAAGGATTTGACAAAGAAATGACTTTTCCTGTTAAGGGTGTTTCAAATCTTGACCCTCAAAGCTGGTATTGTGGCCAAAGTGTTGTCAGTTATGGAAATCAGCAAAGTCAAAATGTTCAACAGTCATACAAGTGTGTTGAGCAATTTTCATCATGTCTTGTAGCTCAGAACATGTTGCTGCATGAACAAAGCACAACTAAGCAAACAAATGTAAGCTTCAGCAATGGGCAGAGCTGTAGTTTAGAACAGAAAGATGAGTACTGTGCCAAATTTTCTGCAAGGTCTATGTGCTTGGAGCAAGACAAGAAACAGCCACCAAAATACTATGACCAGAACACTCAAATTTATGGACCATCAGGTTATGGTAAGCAGTCTGAACAGCAGCCAGATTGTTACTCAAATCAGTCTGTATTTGGATCCTCTTCAGAGATGTGCTCACCTCTCTCTGCTGAAGGCCTCTACTCCCAGGCATCTTTATTTCTTCACATGAATAATGACAATCAGTTGGTCACCAAGTCCCAACCTCAGTTTGGTAACCAAAAGCAGATGCATTTCAGCAGTTTTCCAGATAACTGTAAGACTTTTTCACCCTCAGAAGGACAGCTATTGGCATTTCAGCATTTTCAAGAACATGATAAAAACACTGCAGGTATGTCAGTGACGTGTGGCGTTAGTGAGAATACTGTGCAACAAGAAACAAAACCAGTGACTGCTGATGTGAACACTCGTCAAATTGTACCAGAACATAGAAATTATGAACAGGTTGCAGTTGAAGAAACAATTGGTAGGTGCAACAACTCTTATGACGTGAGTGAGCTCACGCAGATGTGCTCGTCGGGGGTGGTGTCAGCATCTCAAAAGCAGCTATGCCTTGCTGACTGTGACGACACCACAATGAATAAGGAAACTTCAAGCGTGGCAGGTGAAAGTGATATCATTGTGGAGGAAACTGAAGAGGAAGATGTTTCTGAAAGCGAGGTGAGCATTGTATTTACATTTCATTGCATTATTTGTGTATTTGTTTTAAAGTTGAACACTAAGTGTGTGCTTTTAATATTAATAGCTTATTTTCTGTGAGAAAATTTTCTTTTTGGTTCTTTATCAAGTTGAAGAAATATTTCAGTATTTGTTAATATTTAAAATTAATATGTTTCCAGCTTGTATTACTTAAAATTTAATAATTATATTAAATATGAATGATTATAAGTATTATGTTATTAGTTTTTAAAACATAGTTTTGAGAAAATTTGGAAAATACATTTTAGTGATAGTACAGTAGAGCACCCCTCAACCGGAATCGTCGGGAGAAGGGCTATTCCGGTTATGGGAAATGAGGGTGGGATGGTGTGAAAAATAATACATTTTTAGTCTGAACTCGTGTATATGTGGCACATAATTTTAACTTAAGAAATCGATGAGTGTAAATTATTAGTTTTATCCTTAAAGTTACAAAACCATTAAAAAATACACTACGTTCTGTTTATGAAATGTGAGTCATAAAACTCCCGGCGCTGCGTTAATGACCTTCATTCTCAAACTTCTAGGGAGGTTTCTTATCTCTTCGCGGGGCGCGTGTCTGCCTGAGTAAGCGAGATCTGGATATCATGTTACTGTTTGTGTTGACCGGTTGCAGGTTATATACAAGATATTGTCATAAAAAAAATTTCCCCCCTAAACCATGTTCAGAAATTTGTTAACGAACAATACGTTCTAATGTTTTAACTTAGTTTCTAAGGAAGTCAAAAAAATAATAAGAAATGAATAGCTCATCACATGTGTTTAAAAGCGTGTGGGTCGCAGTATACTTCAGCCTGCCTGTCTTCGACTCTTCTGCTTTGTATCACCTTTAGCCACCATTCAGCTTGCGCACTTCTTTTCTCTTTCACCCTCTCGCTTGGCGTGCTTCCTTTCAACCCCTCCCCCCCCTACCTAAGGCATCAACAACAACCATCCAGCACCAAGTAAGCTTGCTCGGTCTCTTTCTTTTCTTTCTCCCTCTTTCGACCTCTTTATTGTTCGTCTCGCTCTCTTTCTCTGGTTGAATGAGTCAGCCAGCAGTAGCTGTGTGTGTGTGTGACGCTGCATGCACCATACCATTGCCTGCTCGGCAACAGCCAGCTGAGCTGGCAGGCTACGCACGGCGCACATGTTCCGCAATTTAAACGCAATGTTGAGGCATTTTGACATAAATACAGAAGTTATATTTACGTGGAATACTGCGCTGTTGCGACTTTTCAGCAGGCGGAGGCCAGGCGGCGTGGCAACGATAACATTCAATGGCAAATTAATTAGTGTGACGTTGCCATAGTTTGCTGTTGCCGCACTAGCATCATGAGGCCCGGCAATATTTAAGGGAATACAAAAATTCAGTGCGGCCTATACTTGAAATATTAATTATCCCTAATTTTTCATCAAAAACTTCTGGTGCTGTCTATACACTCCAAAATACGGCACATGTACACTAACACGTTAGAACACTAAATTCTGAAAGTCGCACCACTAAAACCAACGGCATGTGTCTCACATTGCCATTAGTCACTGTCACTTGTGTCATTATGCAGCATTGCTGTAGCTGTACCACTTGGGCTGGCAGTCTCTTCATCGTGCTGCAGCTTGTTTACCAGCTAACGTGCATGTACAGTCTGGTGTGAGCAACGAAAGACCTCTTGCGAGCGCAGGAAAGTTATGGCACAACTTTGCGACGTTTGAATTTTTTTTGGAAAATTAGTTCCGGATAAGGGGAGTTCCGTTCGAGGGAATTCCAGTTAAGGGGTTCTCTACTGTATTTAGCCCTAAATGCTTTTTTATGCGATACAGTGTAGGTCATGCACAGTATATTTTGCATCATGTCAAATAGTATAGTCGGTTCACGACTGGAAGAAACTTGAAAATCAACCTATGAAAAAACACCCTAGCTGTTAGTGACATACATATAACATTAAAAACCACTGCGAGCGCGGATACAGTTATGCCGTTAGGTTGCCAGCTCAAAGTGAGGAAATAGTTCTGAAGTTTTAACGTAATTGTTAATTTATCTCTTACAAATGGGTGTTGAAAAGACTTGTATCTTGTTATGGCAATTATTAATGACGTAATGCTAATGTAATTAGATTTCAACGTTTCTTACATAGTCACATGATCATGCTCAAGGTGAAAGTAACGCGGCCATTTGTTTACTAACCTTCGTTCCTTGTGTTGTTGGCGGGGTGTGGTTGACACACGTGCCAGAGAAGTAGTGCGATTATCTTGTTTAACCTATAATAATTCATTTATTTGTCTTTTACTAATATCCGCTCTTTATTATTTGGTTTGGTAATTTTCTAGTTTAGGGGCTTTTCTGAAAATAAGAAAAAAAACTCCAGAAAGTGGTATATTTCGACTCTACTAATAACGTAGAACACAAATATACTAGGGGCATTAACGTACGACGAATTTCCTAACATGTACCCACCTAACCTAACAGAACCTAACTCCACGATGGGTGAATCACTATTTTACGTTTTTAAACTAACCTAGGATTGTACGGCTCTAAACTAACCTAGGATTGTAAGGTT
>NQII01000551.1:184715-249568 GCA_002778355.1 Clitarchus hookeri | reverse complement strand
CCCCCCCCCCCCCATCTTAATGTGTACTTCATGGTTAACACTCATAATTATGTTAAAATTTTTGGTAATTTAATTAAGTTTTGTAAGTACATGATTTCGAAGAAAATTGTTATTTCTAATTAATATGAGTGATGTTGAAGAGGAAAAAAACAAATTTTGTAGGATTTGGGAACAAGGTAATTCAGGAAACTACAATAGAAAAGCAAACACTTAGTATTATTATAAAAAAACCTTTAAGTTTGTTATCAGAAAAAATTGAAACAATGCAGGAAAAAATGCAGATGGGTTTTAATATATTAAAATTTTACTTTGTAGGCCAGGCATGTATGAGTATAAGGTATATCTATAGATTAATAACTGGAATCTTTAGTCATCCAGGTCTTTTTAGGAAATTGTTGAATGTCAATATAAACCTGTATATGAGTATATACCAAACAATGTTAGGATCAGGTTATCTATACACATTACACTAATACAGTGAAACCTCGTTGTTGAGTTCCCGTTTATGTCAATTTCCCGTATCAGTCAATTTTTTTGGGTGGTCCCAACAGATATCCTATATAAACAATGTTAAAAAGAAACTGCATGCTACGACCCTTAAATCATTAATTTACCCGCGTCCATCAATCAGACATTCTGTCCGAAAACCAAAATATATTCGGAACAATTGTTGTATCTGTGAAATAACTTATCTTAAAACTGGTACTACCAAAATTCAGTAGCGCCAAGAGCAGATAAACAGACATGCCCTAACCTAAAATGCTAGTGTACACAAGCAGTTGATGTGAAATGTTGCAATTGTTAACTATGTAATTTATTTTTGATAATTCAATCACAATTTGTTTTAAATTACGTCGGAAAACAGGTAAAACATAATAATCACAGGCACTTCTTTGATTCAAGTCAGCACACTAAAATTCCCGTAAATAAAACACGTATGAATAATGGATGTAGTACGGACCAGAATCAAACCACACAATGGACAAAACAGATTTGAACTTTACTCTGGTTCCACAAAGGAAACGTAATACTTTTTAGGTCAGTACGGTAAATAACTAAGTAAATTACAAGCGTAAAAGGGGCACAGTATGTTTTTACGGACTAATTCTGTTAAGATAAAATTACGCTACTAACTTTTTTTAAGAGTAATGCAGTGATATAAACTGTCAAACAAGATGGCGATTGTTGTCAACTTAGCAAACTTTCCATTTAATTTGGTGAAATTTAAAAAACATTTTGCGGACAAGTATACTTTGTAGCGGAGTAAAATATAGTTTCAAAAACTAAGGATTTTTACATGTCAAACTCAATAAATATTGTGTTAAATTTGCCTCCAACAGAGAGTAAAAAATATAAAATGCAGCATTATTATGATGAAACTACGTACTTTATTACTGTACTATAAATTTAACAATTTGTAGCACGTTTCTATTTTAAATCATTGTTTTTAGTAATTTTTTTATTTTTGCTATTTTTTATACATTTGGCAGAAATTTAGTTATTTTTATGTAAATATTTGGTGGATTTTTGAAATTTGAGGTTAGGTTTTACTTTTTGAGGAAGAGAGTGGTCCACATGTTGAGTTTTCCTGCATGCTGAGTTTTTGTTATTAAGTCCCATGAAAAACAAATAATAGAGGTTTCACTGTAACAATAAAAAGAAAATTTCCTTTAAAAAATAAATTTTTTTTTTATTTCAATAATTACAAGTACGATCCCTTAGCAATGTTTACGCAGTACACCAAATTCCCATAGTAAAGTCTGTCCTCCCCACTCACATGCCCTTCCGGAACAAATTGTCTGAAACAAACACTGTTGGGCATACGGAAGAACTGAACTATTTGCATTATAAAAATAGACCATAGCGATAGCAATGCTTGATTTAATTTTCTATTGGTGTGAAAAAATTAAGGATGGGGACAGGTTTTAATGTGTAACATCGCACAGCAGTATTTCAAATCTAGGTATATAGCATACCATAACGCTTTCGACATCCCATTCATCTTATAGCGCCAATTGCAGTTGTGGATTAATTGCTGACAGCCGGTGATGTGCCGCCAGACATCTCCCAATGAATTACCACACATTTGATTAGCTTTATGTCCAGGGACTACACGAGCTAATCCATGTAGTGAATATCTTCAGTCTTCAACATCTCAGTGACAGCAACTGTACAATGAGATGTAGTATTTTTGTCCATGAAGAGGAATTTGGAGACCCATAGAACCTCGAAAAAGATGCACATGAGGTAGGGAGGAAGAAGAACCTCTGTACAATAGCAGTCACCAGTGACTGAATCTCCTTGGAAAATGTGGAACTCCATATGACGACCAAGCATTACGCCTCCCCAAACAAGAACTCTGCCACCTGCAAACAGGTAACATTTGCAGATGGAGGGGTTATTGCGTGTTCTCTGCTTTCTCCAGATGTATAGACATCCAAAATCGCTAGCGAGACTAAATTGCCTCTCATCCGTAAAGGCCACTCCACCCCCTTGCTGAGCTCTCTAGTCCTTGTGTTCCTGGCACCACAGCAAATGCAGTCTTTGTTGGGTAGGCGTAAATGGCATACAGTGTACTGGTCACAGAGCAAACAAACCACCTGTGTTCAGTCTCCTGGTAAAACATGATACTTGGCACCATTAGTGTGTTGAATGTCTCTCATGATTTCACTTGCTGTCTGCTGTCAGTCTCGCCTCACTTTTAGGACAACCTATCAGTCAGTTGCAGTGGTTGCTTGTGGACGACTACTACCCAACCTTTGCACAGCTGTTCATGTCATTTGAACTGCTGTCCAAGCAATAACACGATGCCGTGTGGAATTCCGAGCTCCTCAGCCACACTTCGACCTTCTTCCAACTTCTCAGTGATTTGACATTGGGTAAAGTTATCCAGATTTTTATTTTAGGATTATCTGTTGGCCATATCAGACAGTAACTCAATATTCGACCCAATGTGCACTGTGCAATAGCTTCCACTGCAATACTGAGTATATACAACACTTATGCTTTATACCCTTTGCACATGCTCACAGTATGTCATGCAGCATATATGGGCATGCCCTACTGTACTAGACCCTAGGTCGTGTTCATTCCGCTGTTAGTTAATTTTTCCGCTTCGTCCTAATTTTTGCACACCAGTAAAAATTAATCATAATGATAGCAGTGCTACAATAATAAAATTTGATGGCATTATAAAGAATATTTTGCCATCCTTTTCTGTGTGTTGGCATATACTGGCCTTAAATAGGTCTGACAATTTTTGAAACAAACTAGTAGTTAAGCATTTGACTTTTATGTTTTGTTGATTTTAATCCTTAGTTCCTTACAGAGAGTACCAATAATAATATTACAAATTAAGGAAATACTGAGAAGTTCCCCAGCAGATATTGGGCAATTACAGAAGCCATTACTGATGTGCTGTAAAGAAGTGTAATCATTAAAATACCAGAAGAAAATTAATAAAATTGGTAATTTGGTTGGTTGAGTACAATGAGATTTCTGAACAGCATGCAGCAATGTTTTTGCTTCTGTTTTTGTGTCAGTGCTTTTATGCAAGGAGGCTATGGGGAGATAACTTATATACTAAAGTAATGAAACTTTATATTTAAATCTTTAACTGAGTAGTTTGGAGGTGAATTATGTCTAGGGTTTAAGTGTTTTCAACAAAACTTGCTCACAATTGTAACAAAAAAAATTTGTACAAATGTGCACTGTAGAAGGTTCTGCATATAATTATAAAATTTTCACATGTTCTTTATTTTCCAGATTTCCGTGGATGAAGGTATAATCAAATCCAGCTGTTTAGTTTGTGATATAGAAAGTGCAAACAATCAGTTGGTGTACATAAACAAAGATAGTCCTGTGACATCATCATCGCACACTCCTGTCGCTACAAGACTAGTTCAAGCTGTAGCTGGAGATGAGTTAGTGTTCAAGATTCATTCTGAGTTCATGTGCAGAAGGTGTCTGAATTTAATAGAGACTATGGACTCCCTGGAAACTAAACTAACAACTGTGAAGCATAACATAATACAACTTTTGGGCCCCAAGCTCTCTTCTATTCAGTCTGCTTCAAATTTTGATTGTGGCGACACCAAAAGTGATGATAAAAAACAAGATAGTAATCAGGAATGCAATTTGGATGGGCAGTCGTCGTTTGATGACTTGGTTAACACTGCTCATGCGAGTATTGACAAGGACGCCCAGATAACAACTAAAGATGTAGTTTCTGGTCTTTCTGAGCAGGCTGCCACAAGTAATGGCGGGTTAGATTACAATCCTGATAAAAATAGTGATGAGGAGCAGAAACAACGTGATGAAGTGATTTGTAATGCTGACGANTTTTTTTTTATTTCAATAATTACAAGTACGATCCCTTAGCAATGTTTACGCAGTACACCAAATTCCCATAGTAAAGTCTGTCCTCCCCACTCACATGCCCTTCCGGAACAAATTGTCTGAAACAAACACTGTTGGGCATACGGAAGAACTGAACTATTTGCATTATAAAAATAGACCATAGCGATAGCAATGCTTGATTTAATTTTCTATTGGTGTGAAAAAATTAAGGATGGGGACAGGTTTTAATGTGTAACATCGTACAGCAGTATTTCAAATCTAGGTATATAGCATACCATAACGCTTTCGACATCCCATTCATCTTATAGCGCCAATTGCAGTTGTGGATTAATTGCTGACAGCCGGTGATGTGCNTAACGCTTTCGACATCCCATTCATCTTATAGCGCCAATTGCAGTTGTGGATTAATTGCTGACAGCCGGTGATGTGCTGCCAGACATCTCCCAATGAATTACCACACATTTGATTAGCTTTATGTCCAGGGACTACACGAGCCAATCCATGTAGTGAATATCTTCAGTCTTCAACATCTCAGTGACAGCAACTGTACAATGAGATGTAGTATTTTTGTCCATGAAGAGGAATTTGGAGACCCATAGAACCTCGAAAAAGGTGCACATGAGGTAGGGAGGAAGAAGAACCTCTGTACAATAGCAGTCACCAGTGACTGAACCTCCTTGGAAAACGTGGAACTCCATATGACGACCAAGCATTACGCCTCCCCAAACAAGAACTCTGCCACCTGCAAACAGGTGACATTTGCAGATGGAGGGGTTATTGCGTGTTCTCTGCTTTCTCCAGATGTATAGACATCCAAAATCGCTAACGAGACTAAATTGCCTCTCATCCGTAAAGGCCACTCCACCCCCTTGCTGAGCTCTCTAGTCCTTGTGTTCCTGGCACCACAGCAAATGCAGTCTTTGTTGGGTAGGCGTAAATGGCATACAATGTACTGGTCGCGGAGCAAACAAACCACCTGTGTTCAGTCTCCTGGTAAAACATGATATTTGGCACCATTAGTGTGTTGAATGTGTCTCATTGCTGTCTGCTGTCAGTCTCGCCTCACTTTTAGGACAACCTATCAGTCAGTTGCAGTGGTTGCTTGTGGACGACTACTACCCAACCTTTGCACAGCTGTTCATGTCATTTGAACTGCTGTCCAAGCAATAACACGATGCCGTGTGGAATTCCGAGCTCCTCAGCCACACTTCGACCT
The DNA here is from genome assembly GCA_002778355.1 of Clitarchus hookeri. Lineage (NCBI taxonomy): Eukaryota > Metazoa > Arthropoda > Insecta > Phasmatodea > Phasmatidae > Clitarchus > Clitarchus hookeri. The sequence continues at coordinate 243,993 of NQII01000551.1, read as the reverse complement.
TCTTCCAACTTCTCAGTGATTTGACATTGGGTAAAGTTATCCAGATTTTTATTTTAGGATTATCTGTTGGCCATATCAGACAGTAACTCAATATTCGGCCCAATGTGCACTGTGCAATAGCTTCCACTGCAATACTGAGTATATACAACACTTATTCTTTATACCCTTTGCACATGCTCACAGTATGTCATGAAGCATATATGGGCATGCCCTACTGTACCAGACCCTAGGTCGTGTTCATTCCGCTGTTAGTTATTTTTTCCGCTTCGTCCTAATTTTTGCACACCAGTAAAAATTAATCATAATGATAGCAGTGCTACAATAATAAAATTTGATGGCATTATAAAGAATATTTTGCCATCCTTTTCTGTGTGTTGGCATATACTGGCCTTAAATAGGTCTGACAATTTTTGAAACAAATTAGTAGTTAAGCATTTGACTTTTATGTTTTGTTGATTTTAATCCTTAGTTCCTTACAGAGAGTACCAATAATAATATTACAAATTAAGGAAATACTGAGAAGTTCCCCAGCAGATATTGGGCAATTACAGAAGCCATTACTGATGTGCTGTAAAGAAGTGTAATCATTAAAATACCAGAAGAAAATTAATAAAATTGGTAATTTGGTTGGTTGAGTACAATGAGATTTCTGAACAGCATGCAGCAATGTTTTTGTGTCAGTGCTTTTATGCAAGGAGGCTATGGGGAGATAACTTATATACTAAAGTAATGAAACTTTATATTTAAATCTTTAACTGAGTAGTTTGGAGGTGAATTATGTCTAGAATTTAAGTGTTTTCAACAAAACTTGCTTACAATGGTAGCAAAAAAAAATTGTACAAATGTACACTGTAGAAGGTTCTGCACATAATTAAAAAATATTTTCACATGTTCTTTATTTTCCAGATTTCTGTGGATGAAGGTATAATCAAATCCAGCTGTTTAGTTTGTGATATAGAAAGTGCAAACAATCAGTTGGTGTACATAAACAAAGATAGTCCTGTGACATCATCATCGCACACTCCTGTCGCTACAAGACTAGTTCAAGCTGTAGCTGGAGATGAGTTAGTGTTCAAGATTCATTCTGAGTTCATGTGCAGAAGGTGTCTGAATTTAATAGAGACTATGGACTCCCTGGAAACTAAACTAACAACTGTGAAGCATAACATAATACAACTTTTGGGCCCCAAGCTCTCTTCTATTCAGTCTGCTTCAAATTTTGATTGTGGTGACACCAAAAGTGATGATAAAAAACAAGATAGTAATCAGGAATGCAATTTGGATGGGCAGTCGTCATTTGATGACTTGGTTAACACTGCTCATGCGAGTATTGACAAGGACGCCCAGATAACAACTAAAGATGTAGTTTCTGGTCTTTCTGAGCAGGCTGCCACAAGTAATGGCAGGTTAGATTACAATCCTGATAAAAATAGTGATGAGGAGCAGAAACAACGTGATGAAGTGATTTGTAATGCTGACGNAGGTTAGATTACAATCCTGATAAAAATAGTGATGAGGAGCAGAAACAACGTGATGAAGTGATTTGTAATGCTGACGACGACAAAGAAGAAACTGTAAGTAAGAATGAAACCAGAGGAAACTTTTTTTGTGAAACATGTGGTGAATATTTCTGCAGTAAAGAGTATTTATCTATTCACCACCAGCAACACACCAAGCAGTATACACACTTCTGCAGAGAGTGTTGTAGAGGTTTCACGACTCAGCATGCTCTGGACAGTCACGTGCTATTACATTCTGGTCAGTTCCGCTTCCAGTGCGACAGATGTGGGAAGCAGTTTCGCCAGCGTTACAGCCTGGAAAATCATCTACACCGCCATGAAGGAAAATTTCAGTTTGTGTGTTCAGTTTGTGCTAAAGGCTTTGTTAGCAAACATGCACTGCAAATTCACGTGCGTTTGCACACAGGGGATTCTCCATTCATGTGTGAGCGCTGTGGAAGACAATTCAAATGTGCTTCAAACTTGACTGTTCACATACGTTCATGCTCTGGAGAATTTCCATACCACTGCAAAAAGTGCAATAAAAAGTACACGTTGAGAGCGCACTTACATGCTCACATTTCTGCCGAACACAGTAATAAAGCACGTGCAAAATGTTCAGTGTGTGACAAAGGTTTTTCTAAAAACAGTGATTTAGTGTCTCATATGAAAAGTCATTCAAAAGAAAAATTACACGTATGCAAAATTTGTGGGAAGAATTATAGCAGAATTAGTAATTTGAATCAGCATTCAAAAATACATTACGAGAATAAATTGTACAAATGCGATGTTTGCACCAAGACATTTAAACGTAAAAGCACACTTTTAGATCATATTAATCAACACAAAGGGTTAAAGCTTTATAAATGTGATAGTTGTAAAAAAATGTTAGTGTCTCAGAGGAGTTTACAAGCACACCAGAAGTGGCATGCTGGCACGCTCAAGTGTTACACCTGCAAAGTGTGTGGCAAGACAATGTACAGTGGACTAAGTGTACACATGCTGACACACACGCAACAGAAACCACACAGTTGTACGAAATGTGGGGCGTTGTTTTCTGTTAGAAGTTCACTCAACAAACACATCAGAAAGTATTGCAAGAAACTGTAAACTGAGTGTAAAATTTCATTAAATTGTTAAGTTTTTTATTAATTNAACACATCAGAAAGTATTGCAAGAAACTGTAAACTGAGTGTAAAATTTCATTAAATTGTTAAGTTTTTTATTAATTCAGTACCACAGGAAAGAGTTCTGTGCCAAATAAGTAGCAAAATTGGTGTATTTTCATATATGGTATAAATATTGTTATTTTGGAAAACACATTGATTACAGTCCCAATTTTTTGTGTAATCATATTTGGTATGTTCTTTGCCATAACTGCATTGTAAATTCATTTGATACAGTTATGTGACAAGTAGCACAAGTAGCACTGCAGTCAGTCCTTTTAGTCCATATTGGCTTTCAAGACCTCAATGTTAAGAGCCACCCAAATCACTACACTCCACTTTTAGTCCTTGACAGCATACAGCTCTGTTAAACATAACAACTACATTGTACAAATACAGTTAGTTAGTTTGTTGTTAGCCAATATACTGTAGGTTACTATTATATTCTAAAGACAAGAGAGATTGTAGTAAAAAGTACACAATTTTGCACCTAAAATATACATCAATGTAAACAAATTTGGTCAGCAATGCTTGGAAAACTAAGTTTATTGTATCAGGTTTACTGCAGATTATGTTTGCTTTGCCATAAGTTAATATTCTCCTTTTTTTTGTAATGATTTAATTACAGATATACATTGACTTTGAACAATTATACAACAAAACCTAGTATCAATAGGAAACAGTGCAGCAGTACAGTCGCATCAGAAAAACCACTGCAAATGCACGATGAAAATTATTTTTTAGTTCTCTGACGTGCAAATGAGTGAGTGGAGAGATTTGTGCGGCTCTTAACATCGATGTCTTGAGAACCAATGAGGGTGAAGCAAGGTGAGCATGGAGCAGCATCAGAATGCAAGGGCGGGGGAAACGGGAGATCCCCAAGACCAGCGGCATCGTCCAGNAACACATCAGAAAGTATTGCAAGAAACTGTAAACTGAGTGTAAAATTTCATTAAATTGTTAAGTTTTTTATTAATTTTTATTAATTCAGTACCACAGGAAAGAGTTCTGTGCCAAATAAGTAGCAAAATTGGTGTATTTTCATATATGGTATAAATATTGTTATTTTGGAAAACACATTGATTACAGTCCCAATTTTTTGTGTAATCATATTTGGTATGTTCTTTGCCATAACTGCATTGTAAATTCATTTTATACAGTTAAGTGACAAGTAGCACTGCAGTCAGTCCTTTTAGTCCATATTGGCTTTCAAGACCTCAATGTTAAGAGCCACCCAAATCACTACACTCCACTTTTAGTCCTTGACAGCATACAGCTCTGTTAAACATAACAACTACATTGTACAAATACAGTTAGTTAGTTTGTTGTTAGCCAATATACTGTAGGTTACTATTATATTCTAAAGACAAGAGAGATTGTAGTAAAAAGTACACAATTTTGCACCTAAAATATACATCAATGTAAACAAATTTGGTCAGCAATGCTTGGAAAACTAAGTTTATTGTATCAGGTTTACTGCAGATTATGTTTGCTTTGCCATAAGTTAATATTCTCCTTTTTTTTGTAATGATTTAATTACAGATATACATTGACTTTGAACAATTATACAACAAAACCTAGTATCAATAGGAAACAGTGCAGCAGTACAGTCGCATCAGAAAAACCACTGCAAATGCACGATGAAAATTATTTTTTAGTTCTCTGATGCGCAAATGAGTGGAAAGATTTGGGTGGCTCTTAACATCAATATCTTGAGAGCCAATGAGAGTGAAGCGAGGTGAGCATGGAGCAGCATCAGAATGCAAGGGCGGGGGAAACGGGAGATCCCCAAGACCAGCGGCATCGTCCAGCAAGATTCTCACATGCAAAAATCCGGGAGCGATCCTGCCGGGAATTGAACCCGGTTCACAGAGGTGGGAGGCGAGTAGTCTAACCACTACACCAGTATGGCCCCTATGCAAATAAGTGAAACAAAGACTATGACAAATGTTAACCATTTCATATATGAACTACAGGTTCTCGTACCCTGTTAACAGGCTGCTGTAATATCTTTGGGATAGAAACTAAATGCAGTCATAGTGGTTTGATACTTATCACTTTTTTGACACCCACTGTTGCGACAACATAGTCACTATTTAACAGACTTAGTCCATCATTTAAGCAGACATTTGTCAACTATGCCTTTATGCATTTGTTAATTGTGGGTTTACTAGTTAAGATTTCTGTGACCTTTGAGATTGTGTATGATTTTGTTGTGAGAAAAATGTGTTTTATCTGTTTGTTAGGAATAACTATTTTTATTAAGAATTATTGACATATTTGAAAAAGAATATATGAATTGGTCAAGTAAACTGTATAGAATAATTTCCTTTTTATTTTTACTTCCATAAAATTTTTATAATTTTGATAAGTGTTCAAAGAAATAGAAAAAGAGAGTAGCACAAGTAAAGTTTTTTGAACAGATGTTAAAATTCAGAAAAATTGTGCACTTTTATAAATCCACAGCAAAGGAACCTAGAATGTGTTCTTGGATTGGCCCCCAGTTACTGCAGCATTGCGAAACAAAGCAAGTACTGGTACAACAGTTTTGGAAGTAAGTTCAGTTGAATGTTTTACTACACAATATTGATGTTATACTTTGACTGCATAGCTATACCTTGCCCTATTTTATGAACTAGACTTTCATGTGAATGTTTACATGTTCACAGGCTGTAAATTGGAATTGTATTTTGAGCAATCTGGTTTTGTGTGGGCGGGGAAGGGTGGTAGTATTAAAATTTTAGAATATTTGTTTGGTAGCAACATTAAAATTTGTAAAATATCTGAAGAAAAAATAATTTTTTCCAAAATTAGTTAAAATTGGGACAAAGTTTTCTGAAAGTTGGTCAACTCCAACAGAAGACTGTATTTACGAAAATGTTTCTACTGGGTTTGAAATTTGAGTAATTTATTTTTACTTAATTTTATCCGAGGNGAAGACTGTATTTACGAAAATGTTTCTACTGGGTTTGAAATTTGAGTAATTTATTTTTACTTAATTTTATCCGAGGTGACAACACATTTTTGCTTGATTCATTTGTGTATAATGAATAGGTGAGTCTAATGGACAACTAATTAAAAAAAGTCACCTTGGATTCCAGGAATGAAAACTGATATTGAACTTAGTGACATATTTTAGTNGAAGACTGTATTTACGAAAATGTTTCTACTGGGTTTGAAATTTGAGTAATTTATTTTTACTTAATTTTATCCGAGGAGACAACACATTTTTGCTTGATTCATTTGTGTATAATGAATAGGTGAGTCTAACGGACAACTAATTAAAAAAAGTCACCTTGGATTCCAGGAATGAAAACTGATATTGAACTTAGTGACATATTTTAGTTCATAAAAAAATTACTTTTGCATTATATTTAACCTAAAAAATTGTAGTCATTTGGTTATATAACGCTTTATTTTAATTTTAAAAATAATAAAAAATATATAGTTAAAATAATTAGGTTAATTTAGAAATATAGATCTCACAAAAAATTATTTTCTTCCGAAAAAATATTTAGCTAAATAAATTCATCTTAATTTTGTGATTTTGTGTTAAAAAAAAGTTTCACATTAGATTGCTTGACTTGTGTTATAAGTCAATGATAATCTTGTGGCTTGTTATGCTGACATTTGAGGACAGACCCACTGGACAAGAGCGAGAAAAGCATCAACACAGCAAAGTTGTGCACACAGTGTGCTTACATGTGCCGGGCTCCGGCAAAGAATTCTGGCAGGTCTTGCGGGTGAAACATGTGGTGTATTTGTGACGTATGTGCTGTCCAGTTAAGGGAGCCCGCAGTCCTACTCTATGATCGGAAAATGGTTGGCAAGATGCTGTCACCTGCCTCTCCCTTGGGGGGCTGGTGTTTACAAGGTGGTAGAGAGGTACAAATCACCCTTGGAATCACAACGCTGTGCATAGACTTAAACTTATTGTGAGTAGAATAAATATGGTGACCCATACTAACTCCTAGGCTTTTGCGATTACCAAGTAATAGGCGGAAGTTACGTTAAGAAACAGGTGAAGGGGACTTGTAAGGCAAAGCGCAATCTAGAGCAACAAAATAAAGAAGTCGTGAGAACGACAGTAACCTTAAGTGGAGTCCAGAAGAACGGGGTAAGCACTCTTGATATGTTAGCAGGGTTGAAGCAAGCTTTACTGGTAGAATATCTCAAGGAGCCGTCAGGAGCAGAGAGCCCTAGCATGGCAGTGGTAGGGCGAGCTGTTGAGTTTTCAAGACAGAGGTAGACAATGCGATGACAACTGGCATTCTGTGGACTCATCCGGCCGCCTTTCCTTCAGCTTCCTTCGGCAAACTGGCTCCTTCCTTTGTGGGCGGCATCATACCTTGCTGCTGTTTTGGCAAGGGATGGAAGCAGGGTAGTTCTGTGTGAGTTTATCAGTCGGCCTCTGGGTGCAGCTGACTCTGGTACGTTCCTTGGACGGTGACCATGTCACATGGGCTGAGTTGAAGCCGGAGAAACAAAAAAAGGTAATGCCAGCTACGCATTATGCATCAACATAAAACTAAATAAATATTAATCAATGCATATGTTCTAATGATGAGTCATTGTGTGGGTATGAAATGAAAATCCTTTAGCAAACAAAAATTTTCAGTACAGGTAGTAGGATGTAGAAATGAGGGTGGCAACTTTTAAGGTCACTTATTGCCACCACCCTACTTGTGAGTTCCAGACGGTAGGTGTCTGGTGTGTACCACAAAATATTAAATACCTTTTATGCCGAGATCTGGAGACTGCCTGGACTATGTAATCAATTGGTGGAATAGTTTAAATCACCACTCCGGCGTTATAACAAGAGCTGAAGTATATATATATATACACACACACATGCGTGCTAGCTGCAACTAGCTTCCCTGCAAGTAGTTGTAACCAGCTACGGCTCGTTTAATATCTGCTCTGCGGTCATTATTTCTGAGTGTAAGTGATTAGGCCTATGTATTCTGCTTTGGTATTCTGAAACCAAATTTTTACAACCAACATCTGAATTGTTAACTTAGAAATGTCCGGATAGCAAAATTATAGGACAATTTAAAATCACGTACATAAGCATGGTATCAGACAATGCTAGTTTACTAGCATTAAATTCACTTTTTTTTTTTTTTTTTAAATAAATAAATAAAATGTACACATCTCCTGTTAAAGTTTGTAAAAACATTTATTAATATTCGTCCATACATGACATGCAACTGACTGATTATGTAGCAAACATAACTTTTCACTTCCTAATTTCAGAGCTCTTCACACTTCTTCAGTAGCTGTTTGCCACCACACCTCCCTTCATTTAATCTATTTAGTGGGAAGGCGATGCATAGATCACATCGTCATAGTGCACCTTTCCCAAGGTAATGAGAACTTGAGCCAACCATTCCTGCAGCTCTGCTGGCATATCTGTTAACAAAGTAAAGTTACCTGGCTACACAGCCATGCAAGACTTGCAAAAAATTCTACTCCGCTAGTTTAAATTTAAACACCAAAAATCCAAATGATACAAAGTAAAGCATGATTACTTTCTTGTTTGCTTCTTCAAGTGCCTATAGAAACTTTTATCCTCAGAGTACACCATGAGTATAAAAGAATCCCAACTTTGAAGGTCTATAATATCAAAACCAAACAACCTACAACCTTGATTGACCAATCAAATGAACAGTGAAACCGTGAAGTTTGTTTACTACATTCATAAATGTTCAATGTGACCACCATGAGCGGCCCGAACGACATCTACTCGATAATCAAACTTGTTCCACACACTTGTCAGTATGTCCCGTGTTACGGTTTGGATGGCGTTCCTAACTCTCGGTTTGAGGGGGTAGCGAGCACGAATTTGACATGTTAATGTGAAGGGGACGGTCTGATGTTTCCTTTATTGTGCGCCACCCCATTGGCACCTAGCTGTTCGCGGATACCTGAACGAGACGTTGCCGTAACACTGGATCGATCGAGGAGCAATTGGTGACCAGGCTCTTCATCACTGACCTTCAAGAAGCCCGGATCTTACCCTGTGTAGTTTTTTTTCTATGGGGGTACATAAAGGATCAAGTGTTTCGTCCACCATTGCCGGCTAACCTTGACGACCTCAAAACGAGAATTACGGACGCCATCCAAACTGTAACACTGGACATGCTGACAAGAGTGTGGAAGGAGTTTGATTATCGTGGTGGTCACATTGAACATTTATGAACGTATGGTAAACAAACTTCACGGTTCCATGGTTTATTTGATTGGTTAATCACCGTTGTAGGTTGTTTATACTCATCCTGTATTATTTAAATATAATTTATAACCCATGAAATATTATGCATGTATGGTAACTCCACAAAACCCAAGTCAAGGCCAATATTTGTTATAGTTGAGGATCAGAAAAATACTGTATAACATTGTGGATGAAATGGTTGCCTGTGTATTTGTCATTATCAAATATTTTGCCCCCCCCCCCCNAAAGATAGCGAACTGTTTATCATTTCCTCTTGATTCCCTTAATTATACAAAGTACAACCAGACATTTTACGAAATTTAATTGCTTTAAATCATTAAAAAACAACCAATAGCATAAAATAACAATTTAGCTGAACCATGTAGGACTGAAAAAATAAACAAACATGTGAGAATCTGGGAAAATATTAAAGTAATTGAGGAGTTCTATGCAAATAAAAGAAATATTTATTTGAGAAAATAGGCTGTAAAGATTTTATCGTAAAATTGTAAATTTTGGATGCCCTAATAAAATATTTAAAATCAAATTTCATCTATCATGATATTATGTTAAATTTACAACACTGTAAGAATACATTAAATAAATTAACAATAAATAAAACATATTAATACGCTCTTTATCGGGAGATGGTTTTCAGTCATGTTTATATACACTCTTTTTGCATAGATGGCTATGTTCTGAGAGTATAGTATTTGGTTAAAAATGTTAAACTATATCTTTTTTTGTTCTATTTAAGTGTATTCCAAAACACAAAATGTATTAATAATAGTAAAATTATTAACAACATGAAATAAAGAAAAAAGTGATTATTACTTACACTTTGAAGCCAAATGCAAAGATATTGACATGAAATTTTACTCACATACAGAACACACCACGGGGAATGTAAAAATAGCATCTACCTTAAAAGGGCATGTACGGGTATACACCCTTTTTTATGTAGAAATCCTCAATTTTTCATTTGTGTAAATAGAAACATTAAAAACCTCAATCTAAAAAAAACTTGATGATTTAAATTTATTTTGTTTTGCAAAGTATAACTATTTTTGCAACATTAAATTATTCTAGTTCCTTTTCAAGATTTAATCTTGCATTTTTATACCTCCTGTTAAGTAAGGAGAATAATATTTAGTCATAAAAATTTATTTGAACTTTCATATTTTTTACCATATGTCAGGCCATGTCCATTGCATTATCTTCATCATCATCACTCGTATCTTCTGATTCTGAGGTGCTATCATCTTCAGAATCACTGCCAGACTCCAACCATTCTTGAGTTGCTTGATCATTGGGTATTATCACATTCCAATCATCTAACCTATGGATATCTAAAAAATTCAGACATGTTTATCACTACATATAATGAACAAAACACTTCTATAACTACATATTACACAAAAAAATGACATATCTGAAAGACTGAAAAAAAATTATCAGAACAATGCATTGATGCCAAGACAATAAAAAAAAGTAAAAGAATGTTAAGCAATTAGAACTAAACTACAACTGGCTGGCCTGGTGCTCAAGTGGCAGATGTATTTTTTTTTTTTTGGCAAAATCTAGGTTATAGTAATTTTGAACCTAACAATCATCTACACAAGCTAAAGTGGTCTATGCGTCACTTCTCTCTGCAAGTGCCTAGAATGTGAAAATACCAGTTTAGAATTGATACATGTTTTGATTTGTAGACAATTCGTAAGTGGTCTAAGAAGCACTGGTTTTTATAGACCAGTGTGCTATGACAAATGTTTTAAAATTAAACCGGCCCGCGTCACATGTTCTATCCGAGGTTAGTTTAAAATGTACTATTTGACACCATTACTAAATGGAAATAGTTAATTATTACAATAAACACATTTGCCATATATTACTATAACACCACTTACTGCTACTGATATTATGAATTTGAAAGTTTAAAAGTTGGGAACATTCAATGTGCCAGAATTGTCATATTCAATGTAAGCTGTCAGTCTCGCAATAAGCTAATTTAAAAATCTCTTGTCAGTTGTGATATAGTTTATTTCAACAGCAAAAATATTAAGGTTTATTTAAAACTGTTTAGTAATGGTTTAGTGGTGCAAAAGAATGGCTTCTACATCAGGCGAACAAAAAAAATACTTTTAAACGGAAGGGTTTTTCCTGCCACTGAAACTACAAAGAAAGCGACTTTGAATCTGATACTAGTTTAACTGATGACGAAGACATGTGTGCACCTCCAACAGAGTGCAGTTCTGGTGAAGAAAATGTATGTACCTACATTATGGTGAAATAATATATACTCGAGTGTTAGGTTGTGTAGTGCACTATTGCTTTACCAATTAACATGGTAATTTAAGTTGCATTATTGTATAGTAAAATGGGTACTTTGGTCGACAAAAGCCTTTCCATTTATATTTACAGATACTATAGAATCAATCAGAGATGTGTCGATTCACTGCACAGTTTGACAAGTTGCTGGTGAAAATATGGAGCCATACAATACTGTATAAGCCAATTTTGTCCTCTGAATCTGTATTTTTTTAAGCTGTTTCTGAAATTGGAAACATTAACTGAAATAGTGGTACACTCGATGCACCTCCACGGATAGACTGGTGTTGCACGAATGCACCAAATATGAATGCACCAAATAATTTCAGATTTCGTCACATTCTCCTTCAACACAAATTCTTGGAGGATACATTCCCTTTTTGATAAAGGCTGGCCATCACTTTCAGTAGGGGCGTTAGTAACTGGCAAGTCTGAACTTACATTTGTTTCACTTTCTGCTTGTGAAGATGGACCTACCAAATCTTCGGCAGCACTGTTCTTAAAAAAATGGCCTTACACAAAATGATTTGGCACTATTACTCATAGCTACTGTGTTTTTTTTCCCCAACATGTGGCTAGAGACTGCCTTTTACTCATGTTACTAACAAGATGTTCTGCAAATGGCACAATATGCAGAATAATCATTTTCCCAATGCAACCACATAGAGAAATTGCCATCCTGCAGCCACCATTCATTGAACACAGTTTTTTTACTTTCTGAACAAGTCTTTATTTGCAAAATTTTTCACTTCTAAGCAGTTAATAATGGCGACTGTCACAAACTATATTCTTCTAGCAGGTTTAGACAGCCTGTGTTGTTAAATCGCTAATATTAACACAGAAATAAGTCTGCAGTTGAAGGGTTGAAATTCTTGAACACGTGTCACTAAAATACTGAGTAGTAAAAAAAAGTGATAATAAAAGGGGGNGGGGATTATCAATGTAGCAAGCACATATTGCAATCATATGACCATTTGAAATTAGTACTGTTATTTTATTTCACAAAAGTTTTTATAGAATGCATAAACGTAAAACACAGCAAATGCCAGCTAAAATCAGTTCAATAGGCTTATCGTCTGCCATTTTACATAGCATACACTTAGCAAGTTGATACAAAAAAAGGCAGCATCGTTAAAGTCAAACAAACGCACTTTGAATGATAATCATATAAACTGTTCTGCTTATAGCTACTTCAATATAAATTTTCCGACCAAAATAACCAACAAAACCATAATGTACTAATGTTTGCATAACGTAATAATTTCCAACAAGCAACTGGTGGTGCACTGATCAAAGTTGCCAAGACAAAACAAAGAAATTTTGCTACGGCTCTGACTATTTCCAATATGTAATCACATTAAATATGTGCTGGTTGGCATTACTACGTCTTTCTCATTGCACAATAAATTGTTTTTCAAGTAAAATATAAATTATGTTAATTAACCTTTGTTAAAACAAATAACATCAAAGTTTTAAAAAATGTTTTACCTTATGCAAACAAATTTAACAAAGAATGTGCCTAACAAAACTGGCATTGATTGATCGATGATTCAACAGATGTATCGATATATCAGCTCAAGACCTATTGATATACCCTCTGGAAAATGTTTTTTAACTGCACAGCCAATCCATCATCAACAGAAATAAAATAATTTTATCATTACGAATTCTGGATAAGATATTACTCGTACGCAAAAGTAAAAAAATAATAATGCACACACAAAATTAAACTATTACTGCCTCAGAAATTCTCTCTATTTTTTGGAAAATTCCCTGACTTTTCCTTGACTCCTACCGGTTTTCTCGAAGCGTAACCACCCTGATTGTCTCAAACTCTTCAGTATGTAGCGTAATAAATAACAGCATACAAAGCTGTGACCACGAACACCTGTGCACATTATAATACACTGAAGAACCAAAAAAACTGGTACACCTGCCTAATATCGTGTAGGGTCCCCGCAAGAACGTAGAAGTGCCGCAAGACGACGTGGCATGGACTCTACTAATGTTTGAAGGTATGCAGGAAGTATTTCACACCATGAATCCTGCAGGGCAGTCCACAAATCCATAGGAGTGCAAGGCGGTGGAGATCTCTTCTGAACAGCACGTTGCAAGGCATCCCAGATATGCTCAATGATGTTCATGTCTGGTGATATAGGTGGCTAATGGAAGTGTCTAAAGTCAGAAGTGTGTTCCTAGAGCCACTCAGTAGCAACTCTCGACGTGTGGGGTGTCGCATTGTCCTGCTGGAATTGTTCACGTCCGTCGGAATGCAAAATGGACATGAATGGGTGCAGGTGATCGGACAGGATGCTTACGCATCTGTCACCTGCTAGACGTATCAGGGGTCCCATTTCACGCCAACTGCACACGCCCCATACCATGACAGAGCCTCCACCAGCTTGAACAATGCGCTGTTGACATGTAAGGTCCATGAATTCATGAGGATGTCTCCATACCCGTACACGTCCATCCGCCCGATACAATTGTAAATGAGAGTCGTCAGACCAGGCAACATGTTTCCAGTCATCAACAGCAGTCCAATGGCGGTGTTGGCGACCCAGGCGAGGCGTAAAGCTTTGTGTCATGCAGTCAACAACGGTACACGAGTGGGCCTTCGGCTCCGAAAGCCCATATCAATTATGGTCCGTTGAATAGTTCGCATGCTGGCACTTGTTGATGCCCAGCATTGAAATCTGCGCCAATTTGAGAAAGGGTTGCACGTCTGTCATGTTTAATGATTCTCGTCAGTCGTCGTTTGTCCCGTTCATTCGCAAGCTTTTCCCGGCCGCAGCGATGTCGAAGATTTGATGCTTTACCGGAATCCCAATAATCACGGTACACTCGTGAAATGGTCGTACGCGAAAATCCAAATTTTATTTCTACCTCAGAGATGCTATGTCCCATCTCTCGTGTGCCGACTATAACACCACGTTCAAACTCACTTAAATCTTGATAACCTGCCATTGTAGCAGCAGTAACCAATCTAGGAACTTTGCCAGACGCTTGTTGTCTTATATAGGCGCTGCCGACAGCATCACGTTACTCTGATTGGTTCCATACCTCTGTTATTTGCATACGCACGCCTATACCATTTTTTTTTGGCTCTCCAGTGTATAATGTGTGCAGACCAATCTGCATTTAATCACAATCACCAACTTGTATAATAACCAAAACATGGATATTTACATAGCAATCAGAGCACTCATACGACCATGGTTGTAAAGTAGTACAGCAAAGTACACATTTCCTCTTTACTTAAACAAAGAAGGAATATTATAAGAGTATTGGTTTTGGTATCAGTGGTGGTATCGGGAATTGGTACAAGAAATTAAGGTATCGGAATAGCCCTAGTTAAAATTCTTGAAAAAATGATGTTTTTGTACTTGTGTAGTCATGGATTTCATCTAAAGAATGTGGTCTTCAATAATTTGTCCAGTAGGACCTGGTGTAAGGCAAACAGCTCGTATGAACAGATATTTATGAATGTTCAAGGGTGGTGTGTGGCTGATAAAAAACAACCATATGCTGCTACTCATTTTATCTGTAGAGTTTTTAAATACACCGGTAATGTAGGGTTAAAGAAAAAAAAAAATTTCCTATGCACAGTATAAAAAGAAACACTGCTATAAAGTAGAAATATGGCTGCACAATTTACAGTAGAACCCTGTTATAACATTTTTCTAAATATAACACCATTATTTCATAGTCCCACCATTTCTCCATAAGGCTTAATGGTTTCTTTTCCTGCATATTAGAATGTTCAAATTTTCATTTCCTGCTTAACAGTATTTGTTCAATTGCTTGCTGCATCTCAAATTAAATTTTTATCGCAAGTAAAATTGCAGACATATTAACAATGCAGTAGCCTACGAACAGATACATAAAACAGTTTAAACTTGAAATATTAAGGATTTTAATGGCGATGGTTCTGCAAATGACTAAGATAACCAAGAGTAGATGAGTGAGCAAGCCTCCAGAATGCATGTCATTGTCCATTAATTGATGATACAGTTGACTCCCCATATACCGTTTTCCAGGGAACTGTCAAAAATTTTTCATACATGCGGGATTTCAGTAGATGAGGCTTCTGACATGTACTAGACATAAACTAGAATTTCTGACGTTATACACTTCATTTGAGTATAATGAGAGCTGCACATTATCTGTGAATAAAGTTTAGCTAATAAAAAACAATAAAAATGGGATTAAAAAAAATATTACTGTAAATAAAACACTAAAAAAACATTTCACCTCAACTCATTTAAATAAAGAATACCTCATCTGAAAATACTGTATATAATTGATTGTAATCCACACAAAATGCAAGCCAACCTAAAACTTTCAAACCCTCTGAAAATGAAAATAATATGACACTGAATGCAAGTAAAATCTTGAATGTCCCGCGCGCACTCGATCAGCTGAGAATGCATGGAAAGATTATAGCTCCGGCAGCGTGTTCACTGCCATTGCAGCGGCGAAGGATGTGCGGCGGGAGGGGTGAAAGAATGTACCCCTTCACTCTGCTACATGTTGGTAACACTTCACGTGCGTAGTAAATGTCTGTCTTTTAAAGTAATGAATTATATTTCACTGCAAAAAACTGTAATTTCGAAACAGAAATGAATAAATAAGGTGATTGCAATTTATTTCTTCACTGTCTTTAATGATTAATTATTCAAAACCACATCCTCTGATTTTCCATGTAGCGAGCCACGCTGCACTCGGACTCGGTGCCTACCCATTATTAGACAACAAAAGGTGTCGATTAGGCCCATACTGGATACCAGACTTATTCACAAGGTGTGTCTAATGAAATTAATTAATATAAATACTCTGATTTCCTAGCAGGAAGTTACTGAAAATTAACTTTACACTTGGTAATACAAGTCGCTCGATGTTCAAACAATTTTTGGTGACAAGGGGAATGCCACATATAGCTTCTAGACATGTTTTATTCACGAAGATGCTGTCCATTGAGTTAAATTAATATTTTGTTTTAAAATCATGTTGATTTTACGCCAGATACAATTAAACACCAAACTTTATGGGAAAAAAATGACCTTTAATAACAAAAGAAAACATCTTTGCAAATATAATTATTTGTAAAAATGTATTGCATAACATTTTCAGGTGAAATACTAGTGATGTTAGGTGCAACTATTTTGAGCAATGCAAAATCTTGATAAAATTTCTACGATCGCCAGGAGTTTCTTGCACTGAGGCCTGCTGTTGTGTAAGAGGTAACGGGCAAAGGCTGAGAGAGAGAATGCCCTCTTTCTTTAGCTAGGCAACAACGTCCCCTCTCGAAGGTATGTAAGGGGAGGAACAATGTTGCGTGAGAGAGAGAGAGAGAGATAGATAGAGAGAGAGAGACACACACACACACACACGCTCGGTCGCCACGCTGGTTGCTAGGTAACCACTTCCCCTCTCATCAGGCGTGTAACGGGAGGTAGCAAGCCAGACTCCACAGACGTGTTGGGAAGACAGTTTTACAGACAACATGCCCCAGAGGAATGATAATTGGCAGTGTGTGTGACGTATTTCACTTCCAGTTACTAGACATTAGCATAAACAACCAGCTTAAAGACGATTGTTGCGGGAAATCTTAGGTGACGGGACAGAAATTAACTTTGATTAACACAACTTCCGATAAACGACACAAGCAGTAAGTCTTATCATTATTAGGAGTTTTGCCAGAATCACTGAAAAGTAACTGTGGATACAGTTTATCGGTACATGCGTTTACGGTACAATGAGAGCCGACTGTACTATGGTCCATGGAATTCTGATCACTGATATTTTTGCATCAAATTATACAGATGAAGATGTTGAAGAACTTGACTAGTTATTTACTATATACAAAAATTGTTACATGAGAATTTTGTTTCGCTTGTGGTGTCCCTGCAGGTGTAATACTGTTTTCTGCTTATAACATTTTATTTTACTGACCCATTGAAAAATGTTATAACAGGGTTCTACCATACAACTAAATGATAAACTCTGTCACACCTTTCTCTATGGTAGCTTAATAGTAAAACTATGCAAATAAGAAAATTTTAGTTTTTTAACTGCAATTTAAAGGAATGCTGAAAAAGGTTAACAGGTCAAAATATTTACTTACTTAATGAATAAAAATCGGAGAGTGTAAACTGCTTGTCGCCATCTTCAACAAGTCCTCCATACAAGTACACATGACCATCCTTGATGGCAAGACCACAGTTCATTCGGGGTGATGGTGCATTAACAGTCTGAACACTAGGTGATTCGGTTGTGGCAACTTGCTGGGTTGAACACGTAGCTGTAACTGGGCCCGGACCAACTGTTACTTTGAATATACCATCATCTGACAATACTGTGCCAGACACTGAACTCGCCATAACCTGAAAACACACTGCTACATTCAGCTCTCCAAAGAGTGAAAAATTACTCATTCATACAGAAAATGATATGTATATATTTCAAGTGACAAAGCACCTGCCTGGAGTTACATCGTGCTTTTGAGGAATGGAAACAAGAGGGTTCTGTGGGTTAAATTAATAGTGCTACGTTTTCTGAGTTAGGTGTTGCTATCTTACAGCCACCTGGATGTGTTACAACAAAAGTGAGCAATGCGCGCCGGAGGAGTGGAAGACATGAACTGGTGACTGGCGTTGAGGAATGGGATTTAACTCTACACCTTGTCATGACCATTGTGCTTACATTTGGCATACCTACTCCACAGAAAGTAGGCACAAGAATGCGGCAGCACAGCACAATTGTGCTGGGGCAATATTAAGTTTCGTATCAGGTTTAGTCTCAGTCATTTTTAGGGCCCAACATGGGTCAGAAAAGATATGTTAGTCATGTAATTTGAGAGCTTAGAAGCATGTAAGTTAACAAAAATTAACAAAGCAGGAACTTTTAAGTTGTACTTGAAATTGTGTCGGTACCACAAACTCTTCTTAATGCCTCATCATATGGCTCTATGGTTAAATAGAGAGGTGACTCAACTTGGTCTTGGCCATTCCCCCTGGGTCAGATGCAAAGAGTAAAATGAGGCTGCTACTGCACCAGACCAGATCTACATGAAAGCCTTGATCCCCCTCACCAGTGACCCACTTCATTCTCAATACTAACCCTTCATTAGGATTTTTTTTTTACTGGGTTGGAAACAAAGGGGAAAAAGTACAATGACCTGCCAGATGCCTGTTACAGAACGCCTACCAGGCTGGTAAGTGTGAGCACAGCCCACAAAACCCACACACGAAAGATGAGTGCAACACAGATCACCAACTCCCAGAGGTCCAAAGCACCAGACCACTGCAGAGAACATGCTTATAATACTAACATGTATAACAGTAAATCACACTGGTAAAAAACACATCCACAAAATATTGGATATTGGGGACCGAGCATAGGTTCTGAAATACATCAGATGATAATCTGACACACAGGCGCACTTAGAGAAAAAGTAAAAATTTATGCATGAAACGGGTTAGCAAAGGAACAAAACTTCCTGGCGTGTAGTAACATTGGGTAGTACCCTGGAAAGAAAACCAGACACTGAAACCGTCAAAAAATAAACAAAATATAGAACATGAAATTAAGGTGTGTGTGTGTGTACGCATGCGCACGTGTGTGAGAGGTAGCTAGCTAGCTAGATAGATAGATATATCTTTTCACATACTATAAAATTATAAAGAAAAATCAAATCACTATCGAACACATCAGAAGGCATGTTTGCTGATAATCAAACTGAGAGTAGATGAGATATGTACTCTACAATGCTATGGGCTTACTGTTTGTGACACCACAAGCCATCCTTACGGCTTAAGAAATTTTGCAAACTGCAAAGTAATGTGGAATACAGAGAAATTATGTTTATTCACAAAATTCTGTAATAATTTCTGTATTTGCGGAACATTATGAAAATTGCAAATTTGAATGTACAGTATCTAAAACCACAACATGAGCTTTTTTTTCTTTTCCCATGAAAGCTTTTACAATCATTTAGTTTTACAATTTTCCATTTTTTAATACAGCATTATCTCTCATTTACTTTACAAATGCAATGATACAAACTATCTGTGTGGTAATCAAATTTTTGACCCCACTAACGTTAACAAAATTTTAACTCCTGAACAAGAACAATTCATAAATTGATCAGTAGCAAGGCTGAAAGGTTATTGTACAAACGGTTCTACAGGTTGTTCCAGTATAATGTACTCGCCCATAGAGTGACTATAATTCAGTGCTGTTATTTGGTTGTGATGTCCTGCATAGACTCATGTACATTCATTTGATTCATGTGATTGTACTTTACATTAATATAGTTCCTTTCCATCATTACAATTGTACCTTTGTTAGTAATATATATATATATATATATATATATATATATATACACACACACACACACACACATATATATATATATATATATATATATATATATAGACACACACAAATCGCTGCAAAAATATTAACGCCACAATAAAAATAGCACATGCACAGAAACAACAAAGTTTACACTAAACAGTCTTGGAAATGAAAGGAACGATGCTCGGTAAATTATGTATGCTTGTGTTGGTAACATTGAAATGCAAAAACTGTTGACAACTCAGTTTACTTTGCTGCTTGTGTTGCATTTTAAGAAATATTTTACGCTATTCAGTTCATCTTAACCTACACCGCTTGTAAGATAACAATCTCAATCAAAACAAACAATTGTTTATATGGTGCCCAACTCTCCAAGCATCGGTCAAATGTACTACTTTTTTCAACAATTTTCATCTTCACACGAACTCGATGGTATCCACATTCTATTGTTGTGTCATGTAACACATGCATTTTACTTTCTGTGCCTGTGCCAAGTTATGTGCTAAATAAATTGTAGCCCAGCCTTAAACATTCGCACAGTATTTGTAAAAGCTGTGACTTTACTCATCTTCTGTGCTTGTTGCAAATGCAGTTAGGAATGTACAAAAATAGCACCTAACTGTTTTTGATTGTGCTAAGGAATTTGAAAGTGAAGCATTCTATGTGTTTGATAAACTGCACAGAGTGCAAGTACTGCGATGTAAACATTGAGTGAGCATGAAAAGACACATGTATGAACATTGCAGTGCTATATGCAGAGTGATTTAGTGATAGTGGGGTTACTAAAAAAAATTAAGAGACAGGTGTCTTGCAAGCTAATTTGAGAAAAAAAAAAAAAAAAAAAAAAAAAGATTTCTGCTATTTTCCTTTAGAAAAATTCGACAGCTTTAAGATTAAAAACCTTGTGGAAAATTTTTTACTACGCAAAGATTTTATTTTATCTATAATAAATCTTTACTCATATTTTGTAGGCAATTCTGTGGGATGTAAAAACTTATTAAAAGGGACAGTGTGTTTTAGTGTTCTAATTAAAATGTTATCTACAAATGAATAGAAGCTGTCTGTGGGTGGAACAAGAATCTTAGAAAACTCAAAACGCTAGTGAATGTTCTTTGCCAGTGCACTTTCTTAAGGTTGTCCTTTGATCTTTATTGTTACATATTTTTGAATGTTTTCACTGAAATATGAACTGATTAAAATTAATAAATAACAAGTTCCATTTAATAAAAAAAAAAAAAAAAAAAAAAAAACCCACCACCCCCACAACACAACACACACACACACCACCACAAAACACACCCCCACAACCCCCCCCCACACACACACATTCATATTTTAATAATAACGCATGCATTTTTGGCTATAAAATTTGACGAAATGAATAGTAGCATTTTCTTAAAAATTAATAAGGTATCCTTTTCTAGGCTGTTTCTTACATTTGGTTCTTTTCCATTCTCTTCGGTGTCCATTTCTTCCAAGTCTTCCTCATTTGTGTCATCACCACCACCATCATCATCATTTTCATTAACAGATGCAGGTTTATCTGAAGCCTCTCCCGACTTTTCTTTCCTGCGCCTCTTTTTAAGGTTGCCAGGGTCCTTCTTTCCACCAAGATGAACTAACAGATTTTGTCACACAAAAATATTCTATACATACATATAACAAAGAATAAAAGGCACTCAACTGTAAAAATAAAAAATAAAATTTCCTTGACACAGCTGCTTTTTTTTTTCAGGACCACCAGAAGCAATTATTAACTGAATATATGTAAGCAATTCATTTTTACTATAGGGTAACTAAAATAACACAATTACTACTTCAAAAAAAGAAGAGGCAGAGGAAACTATCAGCACCCCCTCTTTTACCTCCCCATCTTTATTTCCAGTGCTCTTTTTATATGCTCCTGAAGAGGCACCTGAAGCTCATTGCAAATTCAGTATTTATTTAACATGGCATAATGAATATCATGATAGTGATGAATAAAGCTCTACAACCACCACAAAACCCATTTGATGTCATAACAATATTTTAAAGAAAAAATTGGGATCATCACCTTGATGCTGCATTAAATTTTGTGATACACAAACATGATTAGTTTTCCGAAAGATTGTGACTCAGTACTTTAAACTTAACAAAAAAAAAAGGTCATCCTGTATCATTACCTTAAACTCCACTTCTCAAGGGGGAGACATGTACAAAAATTTACATACTTAATAAATGCCTGGTAGGTCAACAGCACTCGTACCTAAGTTCAAGGAGTAAACTTAATTACGTGGCCAGAAGGAAACACGAATGGTGACTGAAGAATAAATTATGTCTGTAGTACATGTTTAAGTCAATATAGATTTCACTGATTGATGCAGATGTTCAAGGTCAGTAATACACCACCTGCAGCATGTAAAAATTAATATATATATATACTTTTTTAAATTTTACTAGCTATTTAGTGGTATGGGTATGTCAAGAGAATGGAAAGTGAGAGGTTGACGATAAGGATGTTGGAACTGATGCACAACAGAAAAAGGTTGCAAGGAAGACCAAAAAGAGATGGGAGGAGCAAGTGGCTTAGGGAGTGAGGAGAAGAGGCGACGACTGGGAAATAGTGAGAGAGGGAGAGTGGTGGAAAGACAGAGGAAAATGAAGGCATTCTACAGAGCTGACCTGGCCACTGGCTGGAAAGAGCTAAGGATGATGATGATGATGATAATAAAATTAACATAAAAAGTTGCCTCATTTTCAGTAAAACCTTTATAGCAAATCTCTCTATAATAAAAACCTCTCGATAACTAAATTTGTGTTTGGTCCGGTCAAAACTGTATATAATACAACACATTTCCTACTCTTTATAACAAATTATTTTTCACCTTCAGCACAAAACCTCTTAACAAAGACTGAAAAGTCTGATTATATTTACTTTCCTTTTATATTTCTTTTTTTTTTACAACATTTTACTTCAAACTGTAAAAAAAATCCTTGAGGTAATTAGAGTAACACAAAACATAAAGAAATGCTATCTGCACCCACAAGTAACCTAGAGTGTAATAACGCATGTTGTGCACGTACAGGCACTCTACTGCTCCCCTGATTGAACTGTATCATCTTTGCATGTGTGTACTGTCAATACTCACCACTCCTCCATGTTTTACTTTCAAGATCAAGAACATGAAGGTCATTGTAGAATGTTCCTGACAGGTCTTCTTCGCTCTCTTCTACGTCCCACACTCCGCCAAAGGTGTATGCCTTGTTACTGGGCGCAACTGCAATGGACATCCCACAGCGCGGCGACATTCGAACGCCACTGTGCTTTACAGATATCCATTTCCATTTTGTGCAGGTTGTGTCATTTTCTGATAAAAAGAGAGAATAAAACACATTAACATGTAGTAAGCAAGACCCTACATCACACTAACAAAATACAATACATTCACATAGTCCTTATGCTGCAATGGACTAAAGGAAATTTATTTTTCATCACTCTGCAGAAAAATTACATGTGGCAAAGTAGTAAATGGTATTTTTATACAATAAGTTTTTCACATCATCTGTAATTTACCAATACGGAGGGGTACAGTTAATTGTGTTGTGGGCCTATCCTATACTTAAAGTACAGCATATGGTCAATGCTCCCTCGCCTATCCGAGTATTACTGCACAGAGAAGCGCCTGTTGGTTAGGGTTCCGGCACAGCAGGCCTTCACAGCCATCTGTGACATTACCACTTTGTGGGGGTTTGGTAATGACACATGATTTATAGCCAGCAATCACGAGTTGCTCAGGTTTACCCTATTTAGATCACCCTTCTGTATAAGGGTGTAAGGTTGAACCATTGAGGATAGAGCACATACAACTAATAAAAGTATACATCTGCAGCTTATCTATGTCTACTCGTTTACTATACATATATATGGACCATCTTACATGAGATGCCAGTTTATATGTTGGAAGACATCACTATTGTATATGGCCCATAGGTAAGGTTACTTCTACTCAGGTTAGGAACAAAACGAGATTTCTTATGGGAGAGTTTGGTATAGGTATAATTTTTACAGCAAGGTTTGTTGCTGTTCCAAAGAGATCACTTTTTAACTGGCAGCAAATGGAGAAATTCTATATATTTTTGTGTTAAAGTTAGTGTTTGGCTCAAATTGCAATATATATTTGCCCCAGCTAAAATTTAAAGCATTAACTTTATTACATAACTTTTATTCACGCATTCCAAAGGTGTTTACAAGAGCAAACAGTAAAAATACAACTGTGTTTAGCATTGGGAGTTCATAAGCAAGCTTAATTCAATGGGAATAAATTACAAATTAAAGTGCAAAAAAATATAGCTATGAACTGAGCAGAAAATTCCTAAAAATAATATTTTTAACCATTTCACTACTGTATTTTTCGATTCAGCTGTGATGTTTAAATTAAGTAATTGTGTAAGGCTACATTTTGTTTAATCCAATTTACAACAGAATATTTAACAATGTATGAATATATTTCATTATATTTCCACTCTAGTGCGAAGAACAAAGTTTATTCTTTGTGTAGGGTCTAACACAATACCACTCTAAAGATTTTACAGAACTACATTTATTTTATGAAAACTGGAACTATCCCATTTACTTACATACAAAACAGAAAACTCCGGTACAGATACAACATCTTTGCTACCCGGCAACGAAAATGCTTAGTTGCCAAACTAAAAGCATATCTTCCCAAGCTGAGTGGAATAAACCTAACCCATGGGACATTATCAGTCAGCCACCTGCTAGGTGTAACGTAATGGTCACACCCAAGAGATTACACAGAAGGGACATAATGCACAAGATTTTTTAGTTGAATAATCAGTGTAAAAAATAACATTCAAAATGTTTTTTTTCTTAGCAAAAATATAAAAATTGTAACTTAATATCTCAACTTGTATAAATAAATATAAAAAAAAAAAATAATTTAACACAAAGTTTGGTTTTAGCTACTGTCACAGGAGTGATATTTGCAATATCTTTGAAATATGAGACCTGGTTCCTATGCAGCAAATGTTTAAAATATGGCAATTCAGACTTCAAAACGTTATCTCTGAAGTTAAAACTAAAATATAAGCAAACCGCATAATCAATTTTGAAGAAATTTTCATTGCAATATTCTAATAACATGAAGTATTTTGAGCTGTAGTCTACTGTATTCATTTTGTTCAACTTTAAGATTTGTATACAAAATTTAACAATTTCTATAATTCCTGTTAATTCTGTATTGTTTTATAATGACAATTTTGATTGCTTTATAATATTTAATAATTTTGTAAAATTGGCTCAGGATTTATTTTGCAAGAGGATGGCGTGGAGAGATTTGGGCGGCTCTTTAACAGAGGGATTTTGAGAGCTGATGAAGATGAAGCAGAGATGATTATGGAGTTGTGCAGGAATGAAAGGACAGGGGAAATGCGAGAACCCAGAGAAAACCTTCCAACTAGCAGCACCGTCCGGCAAAATTCCCACTTGTGAAAATCAGGGGAGCGACCCTGCCGAGAATCGAACTTGGTACACCTTGGTGGGAGGTGAGTAGTCTACTTACTACACCACAGTGGCCCCAAATTTTGCAAGAGAAATGCAAGTAATCAGATGAAGCAGATTTTAAATTTAAAAATGTGGTGTAAAACTTAATTTTTTTTAGCTATAAGCAAAAATTTTCAGCTAGAATACTTTTATATAGATACATATATACATACAGGGGGGAAGGGGGTGGAATTTTGTAATTCCTTATGCAAAATCAAATGGAAAATATATAGGATACTTTATATCTACACTGACTATTAAGGGAGATATAAGTCCTCAAAAATTGAGATTTTGAAATGTATTTATGCAAAATATTGGAAATGAAGTGAAATAAAATTATGATGTTCCAAACACTGCTTTATGTTATTGGGACATATAAGAACAAAGTCACATTAATAACTTCCTTCGAAACTGCAACTTTTCTACTGTCAGGAATTATGAATGTTTGATGCTGGTTTATTGACCAGTAAGATCTAACTAACAAAAATGGTCCTCCTGTTGCAAATGCCTAGGACCCACAGTTTTCGTGTACAATGCACACAAATATTCCGCTGCAGCGATACAGTGCCTAGTGCATAGGCAATACTAAATGCATGCATTTATGCCCACTGTACAGACGATGATGGAGGACAATTGTCACATGTACTGTAAACAATGTGTACCATAAATTAATAAGTTGACAAAACATAATCCGCATGTTCCTTTGTGGCAACATTTGGTGTGTGGTTTCCTGCTTGATAAGTTGGTAGAGGCTGTTCACAGTTAATTGAGCACATGTGGAAGCCCTAATTAAAAGATACCTTTTTGCTCATGTTGAATTCTGCCGCTAAATACGTAAAATCCTTAAATTGGCAAGGGTATAGTGACGTTATTCATGTACCTGTTAAGAGGAAACGAATAACATAATGAACTACACCAAAGTGTTACCACCACACCCATCCGTGGGCTACGCAGAATCCTTATGGTAAGGTTGCAGCAAACAATCAGCACAGATTCACCTCAATGTGTGGGCGAGGATTGTTGGCGACTGCCTCGTGGGAACAGTCGTCCTTCCACAACACCTCACAGGCAAGGCATATCTGCACTTCTTGCGGGTGACCCTGCCCCCCGCTAGAAGATGTACATTTGGTAGTACAAAGAGTTATGTGGCTGCTACATGATGGTGCTCCAGCCCACTTCCTCATTACCATGATGAGGCATCTCGACGTCTTCCCCAGTCGATGGATTGGATGAGGTGGTCAAGTTTCATGGCCTACCTGGACACCGGACCTCAACCCATTTAGATTTCTACTTGTGGGGACACCTGAAAAGTGTCGTGTATGCGGAGCCCAATCCGGACGTGCACACACTAGGACAACACATTCATGCTGCCTGTGAAGCCATTCAGATACACGATGGCACATTTGAACATGTGCGGCAGTCGCTGCTGCGGCGCGTACACACATGCTTAGAGGCCTGTGGGAGCCACTTCGAACACCTCATCTAACGGTGGACTCATGACAGTATGTCATGCACTGCATTAAACTTTACAGGAATGAGGAATGAATAAACGGTCTCTAACACAGAAACCGTGCATTCTCGGACATATGACCTTTTTGCTCCTTATCCTCTCAGGGATTGTTTCCTGCAGTTTGTCCCCATTGCTCTAAATCACCATGTGTGAGTGTGTCAGTATGTGTGTGTGCATATACAATAAAATCTCATTACTACAAACCTGAGGGGCCCCGAAATTCTGCACTTTGTAATAATGAGGTTTGTAATAACAAGATATAAGAAAAAATGCAGTAATGAAATAATGGGGGAAAAAAAAAAAAATATATATATATATATATAGTATTGCACTGACGCATGATGCATAGGCCGGCAACATACTTGTAAGCATCTATGACTTCAACTTGGCTCGTGAGAAGTCATGGCCACTACACTGGAGATCGAACCCGGACTACCATGTCCCGAAGATGCGTACTACACGCTGTTGCCAGTAACACTGAATACGCACATCAATCTTGTGACCCTGCGTCGCCACCTGAACAAGCCAGGTTGCCCTAAGCAGGCGGCATACCACCCGCAACACAGAGCTATCCCGTTTCTAACCCTCGCCAAGAGAGTACAGCAAGGGATGACGACCCCCACACAGGAAGGAGCCAGCTGGCCGAAGATACCCGAACTACTGTAAACTACACAATCTCGCCTTTTTGATGAGCAGACACCAGTTTTAATTGTGAAATATTTTATTATTATGAATGAAAATGTGCTGTCTGACAATTTTCCAGCATTCTTAATAATTCAAAGTTTCACATATATTCACTGTTAAAAACTTGTGTAAATATAGTATCCGAACACTTTTAATATCAAAATTAATCAGTACCGCATCACTCGACTACAGCAAGGTAATTAAAAGTGTGTGTGTGGGTTATTAATAGCAGTGGCGTGTGACTGGCAGCAGCTGTTCAGTATTTGACTTTGAACTGGTGACTCCATGGTTAAGTCACAACCCGATTAAGTTACCCCCCAGTAAATCGGGAGTTTACTGTATATATATATATATATATATATATGTATGTATATATACACACAGACACACACACATATTTATTGTCTTAATCTGAAATGCATAAAAGCATGGTGAATGGATACATACGTATCATAACATAAGCCTTCCGAAGAAGTGCAAATCACACGAGTAAATATGAACTATGCAGAAGCAAATTTCACTCAAAACTTTACATTCATCTCTCGTACATTCTAAAAATAGCAGCACTTTGGGTGAACAATCAAGTTATAAAATCAAATTCACAATACTTACTGTCTGGTTGAAGAATGAACATGTCAGAATGTACTGACCCTTTGTCAACATCTTTCTTGACCCGTTCTTTGCTGTAGCCACCATAAACAAGTACACTACCATCACTAAGCGCAACCATCAGACATCCAGATCTTGGACAGGGCGGAGTCCCTGTATTTACAGTACATTTGAGAATTAGACAAAGAACTTTCTTAATTTAAATTTTAAATGGAAATAAGCAGAAACCATAATACAAATTAAATAAAATTTTTTATTATTTTTAACACAATTAACTATATCATTTAACTTTAAAAAAAGTTAGGAATTAAAAACTTTACATACAAATCTACTGTTCTGAAAAACAAGACAGTAATAAACATAAATTTTCTAAATACTTACCATATTCAATCAAACAAAAATAAGTAAAATTTAAGAAAATAACTTTTTCAAAAGTTTTGAAATGAAAGAATTATGCATGTTTGTACAAATGTTTACATGATATTAACTGGCTCTTATGCACACAAACTCAATGAGATGTAAATCATCATTATTGTAATTATTATTAAGAAATATTCATATTTAAGATACGTTTACACTATCCACAATTGTAAAACTTTAACTGTTTCAATACACAGTCCAAAAGCATTTTTAAATATTTTCTGGTAGTTTATTTTTTACATTATTTCAGTGCACATGAATATAAGTGATGTAAATGCATATCTTGGTAACAACCATGGATACAGATAAGACTACTGTAGATGGACTTGGAAGTCTTACAAACCTTTTGGTTCCAGCTGTTTCCAAGTGTAGCTGGTCAAATCAAATGCATAAACATCATTGAAATACTTGTAATCTCGCAAATTATCGTGAAACCCACCAAATAAAATGAGGTGTTTCTTTGTGTACACCATTCTGTGGCCACTCCTTGCTGATGGACCACCTGCAACCCTGAAAGTGATCACAATTTTGAAAAAAATTGTAGACATATTTACCCCAATATTAGACAATGTTATATTCCAACTTTCACTTCCAAAAAATTGAGGATTGTCTAATTTTCACATACAAATAATTTTGAGGTCAATGTTTTTGCTTGAATAGTAGCAAGTTTCATTACATGTCTATCTAGGGTATAATTTGTCTCGGAAGATGTCAAAATATTTAAATAAATGAATATTTCATTACATGTTATTTTCACTCTAGAAACAATCAAACACGGACACAATTTTTGGTTTTTGGGGTCAAAGTCAATCAAAATAAGTCAAATTTGATCTTACAAGCATGTAGATTTTAGGAGTCAATTTATGGGAACCAAGAGGACATCAATATCTGACAGTATTTGGCAAATATAATATATAATTTTGCTGCTAAAGCAATGCAATAACTGCTTAAGTGAAATTTTTACACAATTTTTGCAGGTAGGCATTGGGGGTGGTCCAAATTCCAATAATGACCTCTTCAAAATAACGACCCTTTTTCCAGGAACCATGGTATGTCATAGTTTCAATAGTTGTTTGTACCTTTAAATAGCACAGACACAAAACAACTCCATTGACTGTAAACATTTTCCTATGTACAATAATTCTGACTGCTTGAGTTTAACAACAAGAATAACAGAATTAAAAAAAAAAATCAAAATCAGTACAATATTTACAATATTTGCTGCACTTGCAATATCATTGATGAAATGAATTAAACAGTTAATAGGAATCACACAGTAAAGTAGGTGGGTAAACACTGATGATGTGCACTGCAAACAGTTCAATTATGTATATTTAATTTGACAATTAGTGAAATGTGACGGATCACATGGTCTCAGACTATACGTAAAACTACAATGTAACAATATTAAGTGTGTGTGTGTACATATGTACATGTGAGAGAGATAGAGAAAATAATTTGCGAGTGTCCACACACACAGAGATAAGTACATGTGTGTATATATATATATATAGACACACACACACACACATATATATACACACACACACATATATATATATACACACACACACACATGTACACACTAAAAATTCTTGCACATTGATATAAATAGTTTTTCCAACAGAGTACCGACAATATTATAGTACCAAGGCTTACGTTATTTTTTCCCATTTCTTTTCCGCCAAGTGGTAGACCCAAAGGTCTCTGTAGTGATAGAACTGAGCCTGTGTTGGGCTGGCGTACTCCCCACCAAACACCCATAGCTGGCCCTTGTTTCCGGACACAAGGACTGCCTGGTGACCACACCTCGGTGGAGGAGATCCCGGGGCCTTCACAAGCAGCCACTCATTGCGTGGGATGTTGTAGAAGAACAGGTCATTGTACACAAACATCTGCACACACATTCACACTCATATAGGTAATGAAGACAAATTATATTAAGACTTCTCACAACCAACTCTCCAAATTTCTTCACCACTAATTGATAATTATGGTAAAACTCTTAAGAAGTTTTTGAGGGGAATAAAAAATTGAGGCTTATTAAATAGGAGAACTTCTTAAAATGGTCAAATTACATTGGTATCTATAGACAAGATGCAAAATTAATAAATTATGTAAACCTATTAACCAGGAAAACTTTTTTAATAGGGTTGTACTGTATTTTGTTTAGCATAACATGTTTCTCACAACATTTTTCTTTCTAATTTACTAAACAAAAAATTGTTTTGTACTTGATCTTTAGCAGCTAAATTATGAATCAGGCAGATTATTAATAAAACAATAATGAAAAAAAGTACAAAAATTAAAAAGACGGTAGGTGTCGCTGTACAATCTTTTATTGTTTGAATGTAAACCTTCACAGACTGTCCACAGCGTATGGCAGATACTGTAGTTTCAGTGAGTTTTCTATAGATGTTCTCAGACATACTTAATCAAAGAGCAAGGTGATTACAGTCACATGGCTCGTAACTCCTGAAAGTACATTCAGAAGTATCACAAACAAGACACACTTCATATGTAATCTATTAAAATTTATCTCTTTGGATGTGGCAGAGTTGGATGGTGGATGCTGTCACTACACTATACATTATAAAAACATGCCTCAATCGGTCAGGAAAATCATACAGATGTCTCAGTGCTGGAGGAGTGCACACATGCTGTTAAATAGTTGTCTGCAACTAGGTAGGTTCAGCATTTATACTCAATAAGAATAATATACTGATCCTTTTGAGATATTCCCATGCAGTTCTTTGCCGACATGATGTGTGTACCACGTTTTCTGAAAGTTATGCCTATAGAAGAGTGGCTTTGATGACATCATCATCCCGATCCTCAAAGTTTGAGCGGGCATGACACTGTCATCACAAAGATGATACTGACTTGGCAGCATCATTATTTGAATTGTACTAAGTCAGAATCTTCAGGCAATGAGACTTTCAGTCTTTAGCAATGGAAAGTGTTTTTAACTGCAGTATTAAGGCTAAATCCCTCCATCAACAAGTGTAGTTGGTAAAATGTGGCAATGAACATAAAATGTTATGAGATTTCAACATTACTAAAATTGTACATTTACTAATACCTAGTGATATAATTTTTTGCAGAGGTAGCTGGCCATCTCAGGAAAAATTATCTCTTCTGTAAGAAAATGTTTCCACTAGTTACGAGGCACTTGTGTTAAGTACCAGTATAAAAACTGTAAAACAACACACAATATTTTCCACGTCAATTATCTTAGCTACTAATGAAATTAAAAAACTTGTCCTAAATGTGAATGTAATATTGTAATTGCTTGGAAGGAAACATGTAATATATGTAATATGTTATTGTAATATCTCTTGATTAATTTACTTTGTGTGATAATGTAATGTGATGTACTTTACTGTGACACCAATATGTATATATGAATGTATAACCATGTAAACAAATGTTTTTTCTTGTAAGAGATGGAATCGCAGTATAGCTATCATACAGTCGCCATTCAGGTAGGTTTAGATTTGGGACCGGTTTCTTCTAAATCTGTTCCTAACCGAGGGGGGTAATGTAATGTTGCAGTATATAGTAATTGAAACATTTGGGAAATATTTAATTTTTCTATATTTTGTGAAGGATAATAACTCATTCAATAGTTAGAATATTGTGGCAGTAATAATTTGTTCGTATTCCATATATTTTTGTTTTTCCAAATTTATTATTTTATTTGAGTCATTGAACAGTAGTAGTAAGATGTCATAAGATGACATTGCACTTTTTCATTAGGTTAGTAAGCTTAGTAGTCTTGTTGTGATACATGATGAAATAAGGAAAGTGCAGGTGGTCACGTTTGGCTGATGTGACGCACCACACGAATATAATATGACATTTCCAGAGCCACGTCCGGGTTTGTGTGCTATTTTAAGACATTACTGTACCACGCGATGCCTCAATTGGACCGTGTTCAGATGACGAAACTTTCAATCAATATTTAGAGCAAGTGCCACCCTTGTCGGGCAACAGTAATAGAAGTCGAGAAGCGCTCATCTAGAAAGGAGCAGTGAGTGACCATTGTAACTCACACTGGCAGCGCCTGTGACTTCAACCTTCTTTCATAATTTTGGATTAACCTAAATCTATTAAAGCTATTTCCGCCAGTGTGAGGAGTGATTAGGGCGCCAGGAGAGAAAGTAGTGTCTCTCTCCTGCCTTCTTAGTTTAATTATCCTCACAATGAGAATATTTTTATGTGAATAATAATAGACTGCGATTCCATCTTTTTCTTGCTTTTACTGCCGCTGGGGGAAAATATTTTTGTATTCCGCTTTTGTAGAAGACACCGCAATAAATCTTCAGCAAACAGTTTACCGCTTCATCATTTATTTATTTACTTTGGTGCTCTTTTTATCAATAAACTCTTTTCCAATTCAGAGTATCATGCTTTCAAACAGCTAATGCTTATTGCGAACCCCATTGAGTCTTAGCACAAGGAAACATTACAAGTTGATGACCTTTTTTGGGGAAATTTTGTGGTTGAAGTGGCACAATAAATCTGTTTGTGAACAAGAGGTCTGGGGTAGCCTCCATCGAGAGGAAGGCTTTGGCTATTAGATAACACTGCTGGTTTAGGCAAATGCGTTTAGCTCTGGTGGCAAGACTCAGCAGAGATTTCTTGGCACGGAATGGGTGGTAGCTATCAAAATGTAGGTACACATAGTCTATTCGCAGTTTCTTCACACTTTTCAAATCAAACATTTGAAAAAAAAAACGCCCTATGTATAATGTGTTTGGTTGCTTCCTGAATATGTCATCTATCACAAGTGTTTGTGACACTTCTGTGAAAATAAAAGTACAGTATTTTTGGTTAATTGAACTTTTACTTATATTTTATATATAGATTATAATATTCCATTTGTAACTAATATGAATAATGACAGAGAGAAAATAGGTGTGCCGGTAATGACCAGTAAGAAATAGTTCATATGTAAAATATTATTACACTGAGTGCACATGAATGCGGTGTGTTGGTCCTGGCGTAATTTTCTAAGATTTGTTTACCTGAGGAGAACGAATATCCTGGAAGTAGAACTTTAGCGCGGCTTCACAAAAGTTGGAAATAACCATGAATGGACTATATTGGAGGTTGTTAGTGGACAGCTGTTTTAATTTTGCCATTGTGAATGGTTAGTTCTACATCCTAACATCACGTTAGGGATAGGTAAGCATTAGGACCCTCCTTACGAAAGTAAATATTAGGGACTTTCTCCACAAAGTAGTTTTAGATTCAGTTTTGAAAAAGGACCAGACATTTTCATTATTTTATCTTACAAACTCTCAATTCAAGTTCACCCTAGTTGGTAACGTCAACAAGCAGTTAATTTGGGGAAATCAGCTAAGTAACACTTGCTACTGATATGTAAACTTTTCATTTTACTCTTAATTTTTATTGAGTGATTTGCAAATTTGACTTTTTATAGTTTTTCATTTTTCTTTTTAAAACTCTTTGT
The DNA here is from genome assembly GCA_002778355.1 of Clitarchus hookeri. NCBI lineage: Eukaryota > Metazoa > Arthropoda > Insecta > Phasmatodea > Phasmatidae > Clitarchus > Clitarchus hookeri. Next base: position 210,178 of record NQII01000551.1, on the reverse strand, counting down.
GAGAACTGTAATTATTGTTTCATTACTAAATTGTGTTCCTGTATTTTAAGATTTATTGCATTATCATTCAACGATTAAATGGGGATTTTAAGAAGGATCTTCCCGCACTATTGTCTTCTCAGGAACCCGTATCGGACTAAGACTATAGTCCACTCACGGATACTTCACACTTATCTGTAAATTTCTACTTTTGGTTCCTAATTATGTATCCTTCTGCTACACGTAAACATAAACACTGCCATGTGATGTGTGTGTTTTAACTGTAAAATGCATTGTTTATCATTTACAGCTGTTCAAAGAATTCTGTCATATTTAAAAAACCATTACGTACGAATACACTGAAGAGCCAAAAAAAGGGTATAGGTGTGTGTATGCAAATTACAGAGGTATAGAACCAATCAGAGTAACGTGATGCGGTTGGCAGCTAGATTGGTTACTGCTGCTACAATGGCAGGTTATCAAGATTTAAGTGAGTTTGAACATGGTGTTATAGTCAGCGCATGAGAGATGGGACATAGCATCTCCAAGGTAGCAATAACATTTGGATGTTCGCGTACGACCATTTCACGAATGTACCGTGAATATAGGGAATCCGGTAAAACATCACATCTTCGACATCGCTGCGGCCGGAAAAATATTGTGAAAGAACGGGACAAACGACGACTGACGAGAATCATTAAATGTAACAGACGTGCAACCCTTTCTCAAATTGGCGCAGATTGGATTTGTGGACTGCCCTGCAGGATTCATGGTGTGAATTGCCTCCTGCATACCTTCAGACATTAGTCGAGTCTATTCCACGTCGTCTTGAGGCACTTCTGCGTGATCGGGGGCCCTACACGATACTAGGCAGGTGTACAAGGGTAAAATTCTACTTTAGGGGCTTTTCTGAAAATAAGAAAAAAAACTCCAGAAAGTGGTATATTTCGACTCTNTAGAGTCGAAATATACCACTTTCTGGAGTTTTTTTGTTTATTTACGGCAAAGCCCCTAATCTAGAAAATTACCTTTAATAATGTCTGTATTGACGATAGTTCTTAAGGATATTATTTTACATTATTAACATTTTTGTTATACACAATATAGTTCAGTACATATAATACACGTTAATATTTTTCCGCGACTGTGTTTACCACTGTTACACAACTGTGGGGGAAAGAACTGTAGTATTTAAGCTCTTGTTATTGATATGTTTTTGGGTTATTTCGTTAAAAGGACGGCCTTAGTTGGAATAAATATAAAAATGAAGCAGCAACCAGTCCAATGAAAAAAAGAGCAAATTCAAACACGTAACTCGTGTCGCTTATTTGTTGTACGCAGCAGCAAAAAACTTAAAAGATAGTGCTGAACATGAACACAAATAGGCCTACTGTAACATTTATTCTGTTCCTATTTATTTGCATAGGTACTTAGTTTTTACTATGTTTATTTCATTACTTATTTAAAATTTGTAAATTTCGCGCGTCCAATATTTGCAATCATACACACACACTGGGCCAGCTCAGTGAGTCAACGACCATGAAGCAGCCACACCCTTTCACACGCAGTGGTTACGACATATGTTACAGTATATTTATCACTTCCATGGAAACACAGATTTATCACAACATCGTAACTTGCCTAGGTAGGTTTAAAAAACACAATGTGTACAAACTTGACGTAGTAATTTGAAGTATTTTTCGGAGCAAGAAAAATAAACTTTTCATTTAGCAACAGTAATACGCCATATCATGTCGCCACTTCTGCCAACTTCAGATTTGTAACCCTCCCACTATCACATCTAAAAATATTATAGTAAGTATTCAAACATTAACATTTCTTTTCAATTGTAAATTACAAATTCAAGAATTATTAATTTTGCTGTAATAAATATAAAATACGCTAAAATTGAAAACACGTAAAATTTTCCTGTTTCTACTAGCGGTGAGAGAGAGAGAGAGAGAGAGAGAGAGAGAGAGAAAGAGAGGGAGAGAGAAAGAGAGGGAGAGAGAGGGAGAAAGAGAGGGAGAGAGAGGGAGAGAAAGAGAGGGAGAGAGAGAGAGGGAGATAGAGAGGGAGAGAGAGAGGGAGAGAGAGAGAGAGGGAGATGGAGAGAGAGAGGGAGAGAGGGAGAGAGGGAGAGAGGGATATATATATATATATATCCCTCTCTCCCTCTCTCTCTTGAGCGCTGATGTTTTAACTGTAACAATAAAATGTGTTTCCATCAGGGCTACCTAAAAATTTGAATATTTCAATAGGCAATGTTTAATTTACAAATAGCATACCAAAAAACATGGTTGAAACAATATTTTAACTGTGAACTACTTCTTGCTAGCTGTTGCCAAAACATAGCTGCTTTCACTTATTCTTAATTTGTATTAAATACAAAATAAATATTAGAAGTTATAGAAGATACTTAGTTAAAGATTCATTTATTCGAAAATATAATACTTTTAAAGTTAATCAGTGTTATATACTTGTGGTATACAAGTTATTTAAAAAGACATGTTAACATATTACTCCTACTGTGATTTTTCAAAGGTTTGTCTCAAAACATCCGAAAAAACCGTGAAAGGACTATACATGTTAGATACCTGGAGATTTCCCATACCAATTTTTTTTTCTAATTTTGGATAGTCAAGTGAGCGAAGAAGAAGAAATAGTTAAAGTTCTTGCCTATCTTTAAGGCCACTCTAAGCCCTCCCATGTCATAGGTGTAAGAATATGCACAATGTGCAACAAGCAACATTACAACATATCACTTTTGAAAATTAAAATTTTCATACTGAATCTTTTGATGAAAAGAAAATGGAAGTTATCGTTTGTGGGGGTGATAACTGTTCATTGAATAAACATCATGGAATTTTTAATGATATGAAAACACACACCTGTTGATAAAAATTAATAGAGATGTATTTATGGTGCTTGTTACTGCCAGGCTTTACAAAAATTGAAGTAATTTATCATTAAGTATCAATATTATAACCGAGAAAGTAAGTTACACTCCATTTCAGCTTTGGTGGCAAGATTTTGAAAGCCAATGTGTGCTATCATGACACAAACGAAACTAACAATGCACCATATACAAAATCCTGTATTAGTTGATGCAAGAAAGAATAAAAATGTACAGCATTTTAAGTTGGCTATTCTGACAATCATGCTTATTGGCACCACACTACAGAGAAATACACGGACCAGAAAGAGTTCTTAGACAAATATACAATACTAGCACTCACTTTGTTATTTACATGCTTGATATTAATTTAACGAGGTTGCAGGATTGTCACAGTATATTTTCAAAATTTTTTTCATTAATTTGATGCTATGTATTTTAAACTCATGATTGTTTTGAGTCAGTACGAGGTGAAAAATTGACTTTCAAAAAGATGGAATACAGCCGCAGACTGTTAACTGTTGGCGTGCTCCCAAGACATGTGCTAATGCAACAAATTGTTTTTAATGTGTAAAATAAAAAATATATGAATGAATAGACCCAGTAACAAATTTTTCTTGAGCTCTGCATAATTTTTAAAGTAGCATATTTTCGTGAGCAGCAATTTTGATAGCTAACAATGTCTATATGGACTGTAATCGTTTGGCCTTTGTCCATAGTGTTTTGATACTGTGTTATATTAATGAAATTAATAAAGTGGGATGCTTGTGGATATTTTTAAAGCAATTTTATTATTATTCTACACTACATTTTTCATACCTGAACTCTTATGGAACAGCAAAAGCCAAAATTATGAATTTACAAATGTCGCTAGCCTAGCAACTTTGGTTCTACGCCTGCCCGCACGTGAAAATGGCAACACGAGCACACTTGATGCTACATTTATTTACACAGGAGGATGTATTTGAATACCGACAAAATCCGCCAGGATATCTCTTGCAAAAATATAAGATGAAAACTTATGTACCATTTTCCCTTTAAGTGATTACGTGCTCCAGATATTCAAGTTTTGAAATGCTTTTAGCTAAAAATATAATATCAGAAAGTATTTATGGTTAAGTATAACAAATCTGTGAATTGTGATTTGTGTAATCTACCTCTGAAAATTGCAGATGCCATCCTATGTTTACATAAAATTTTGTAATACTGAGCTGAAAACAATTTGTTGAGACAAATTATGAATCAGCACGTCTAAATTAACAGAAAAGGTCATCTTGTTGGAACACTCTCAGGTGAACAGTTTTCGGTGGAAAGTTCAAAACAGACGTGAGTGTTCTCCCAGGTAGACAAACACACAATGACTGTCTTGAAGCATTTGGTAGAACCTTTGAACAGTTTCTGTATATATTATAATTTGTGCATTTACTTCTGTAAATGTAGGAGTTTGTAATGTTCCAACAAAATTGTTTACTACAGTATTATCTGCCTTGTGTATATTTTGCAATCACAGAACCACTCATTTACAAGTGTCCCCCTTGTTGCTGCACGGTACATCAATGTGCCATTATCCTTCATTAATGCAACTCACCCAGACTCACACCCAGCACATGACTCAACTCACCCGGACTGTCACAAGTCCTACGCCAGGCCACTCACATTTTGTTTTGAACCTTGCACATGGATTTCTTTAAATGGTTCACTTGAGTATCCAGACAAGATGACCTTTTCTATTAATTTAGATGTGATGATTCATAATTCGTCGTAACAAATTGTTAACAGTTTAGTATTACAATGTTTCACGCAAACTTAGGGTGGAAGCCCACATTTTTTAAATAAAGGATAACTTTAACAACCACGTTTCACTCAATTTTCGGGGATGCATAGCTAAAGCCTTGCTGCATAATAAAATTGTCCCTTAGCCTGCATTCATATACATTTATTAAGTTGTGCCAATATTTAAACATACGTATTTCATTTTATACTTCAACATTATAATTTCCTGACAAATATTTTATTTTATGCATGCTTTCCTATTTGTACTTCCATAATCTAGCTATTTTTTTTTTTACAGAGAAATACATCTATAAATACTAGAGATGCTACTTGACACATCAGCTGATGGTGGATGGATACATAAAGAAAAATTAAACATTGCCGCTACTTTCTCCAAACTATCAAAATTCTGCAGTCGTAGCTGGAATGGAGTTCTGTATATTCCTTACCTTCTGACCGTTAAAATATTCCCCTCCAAACATGATAAGTTCTTCTCTGTCCACATTTGCAATAAATGTGAAGTTGACTCTTCGAGATGGCGGCGGAACAACATGTTCGACCACTTGGTTTCTTTTCTGCTCTTCTCTCTCGATTTCTGCTACAATTTTCTCAATATCATCCTGTGATAATAAAAACAAATCAAAGTTCAGGGACTGGCACCAAGGTACTACTACATACCAAACACAATACAATTTGACATGTACACAATAGGTAGTAATTTTTTTAAATCAATACCATATTACAATTATTCAGTTTATAACACAAATACATAGGGCCTAGAAGCATTACTGAGGCATTTTCTCTACTTGATTCAGGAGTAATATATAAGCAAACTATAGCAAGAATTTCGGGAACTGTAACAATTGGACCTACTAAATAACATCCGATACAACGTGGATAATTACTGCTTACATAAATTGCAAAAAAGCAGACCTGTAAGTGACATAACTGTTTCATTAACTATTCTGTTATTCCCCAGTGAACCAAGAAGCAGGTAACAAAAAATGTTATGTCTTCAATGCAACCTTATTTATTCTTTCGGTAATTATTGAGAATAGGGGCTTTTCTGAAGGAAACATAGTACACCCACAAAAGTAACATAAATGGGTTCTGCACACCCTACCTTTTTAATATTGAGGAGGGCGTAATGGTAAAATATGTAGAACGTAGTAAATAAAATAGTTAAAATACGAGGAGTTGGGCCGCTTTGTTTATGTCGGACGCCACGTTGAATAGTCATGTAATGCTGTCGGCGTAGACGTGAACTGCGTTCAGTTGCTGTTTAGATTAAATATGGTGCAGTTCGTGAGTTGTGTCGTCCGAATCTGACCGTGCAAAGGCTTGTGATTTAAACATGGAGGGTGAAAGTATGAGTGCTTCTGTGGGTGTTACTTGGATGCTTTAGTAGATCATGGTGTTTTGCCAAGTGAGGCAAGGTTCAAGTCATACACGATGGTATTATAGTTGAATTGGCCGAGGCCAGTGGAATTGTACCCGCAGCGTACCTAGATGATTTAATTCATATACGTCCGCTATGTTTTACTGTTCCTTTAAAACCAAAAAATCCCTAGATTAGAATAAAATACTAGGTTAGATTAAAGCCCTAAAATCCTAGATTAGAATGAAATAGTAAGTTAGATTAAAACCCTATAACCCTAGGTTAGATAAAAAATGTAAAATAGTGATTCAATCATCGTGGGATTAGGTAAAGTTAGGTTACATATTACGAAATTGGGTTGAAAAATGTTAAATTGGAGTGTTTTTGTATTTTTTGTGATTTTACCCCAAAATTTCCTTGATCTTCATAGACCTTCCCACTATTGTATTTGTGGTTTGTATTGGTAATAAGTTAAGGCCCCTAGTAAATTCCTGTTCTGTGTAATTAGTAGAGTGGAAATATACCACTTTCCATGATTCTTTCATTTATTTTCAGAAAAGCCTCTATTCTCAATAATCACCGCTGAATGAAGACCAAATAAAAATAAAAATTTAATTATATGATATTTGGAGCATGAGTGGTGTGTGTTAGAATTACTGTCTAAAATGAAGGGGCAATGGAAAGGCCCTTGACAAATTATGAAGATTAACAATATGGTTTTATGATATTTGCTATTGAGATTCTTGGGCAACAGGCAACAAAATAATTTAGGGTTGTCCATTGTGGCGAGGCAGTATCCTCCCATATGTGCATTTATTTGTTTACAACTGAACGAGTAAGAATTTTGATTTTTGTCATATTTGTTTGTAAATTTTTCAATTTGTTTTGGTTAATTTTGTAACTTTAGGACAACCTGTCTTAAATTTCTTTATAATACCATTTTTTAATATTTAAATATTGCTAAAGAGTGCAGTTTATATTCAGCAGCAGTTACAAATTCAGATCATTATCATAGTAGCAAATGGGCAACAGTTAAAAGCAGAAAAGAAGGAAAAAATTAAGAGTCACCTGCAAGGGAAGGTCTAGGTATTTGCATTGAAGCATTGATTGTTTCTAACTTAACCCATTACTTGTTGTCCGTAAGGAAATTACATTAATCTGACCAAAAAAGTCATATTTTCTAAAAACAATGTAAAAATAGTTTGTGAAGAAGGATTAAATGTTATAATCCATTCACGGTTACTTCACAATCTTCTGAAGCCCTGCTCAAGTTCTAATTCCAGGATATTCCTCCGCCTCGTGCATACCGAGCTTAACGAAGTCTAGAACAGCATAACAAAGGACAACACACAGTATTCGTGCGCACTCAGTTGTAATGATATTTTGCATGAGAACTATTTCTCACTAGGCACTACCAACACACATGTTTTCTCAATTTTTTTTTCATATTTAATTTAAATGAATTATCATAATTGATAGATAAAATACCGGAAAAACTTCAATTTAATTAAAAGTAAGATACTTTCATGTTAACAGAGGTATAAGACGCTTGTGATACTCGTACATGGCATATTATGAAAATAACTAAACACGTCATGCATAGGGTGATTTTTCAAAGGTTTGATTCAAAAAGTGTGAAGAAACCGTGAATAGACTATAACTGTCAAACTGAAGGAAATTTGTATGTGGTGAATTTTGAACAGTACGCACACTAAAATAGTACGACAGTTGAAAACAAAAATTTGTGGCATCAAAACTTAGGTCACCTAAACAGAAAAAAAAAAGAGTTAAAAATTCTCCACTCACTTGTCAGTGAAGAAATATGGCCATGTATGCAAGGTAAGGTAAGGCAACGCGTATTGCTTTAAAAAATGTTGAGTTGCCTAGATCAAGAGTTGGTGAATTTCTACACAGTGATATTTAGGGTCCTGTAACAACAATTACTTAAGACGGTGAAAAATATTTTCAAACAATCATATATGGTTTCTCACATTTTCGTGTAGTTTATTTGTTGAAGTCTAAATCAGAAGCAGAAAATAGCCTTATTTGCTATATTGGTCAACTAGAGGCAGAACACTGCAAGACTTGTAGGATTAGATGTGACAAGGGAAGTGAATCTTCCTCAAATTACTTCAAAGAATTCTGCAGGAACAAGGGAATATGGCTGGAATAGACAGCTCCTTATACGCCACAACAGAATGATGTTGCAGACAGGATGAAAAGGACACTTCTTGACAGAGTAAGGACTATGTTTGCTGAAACGAATCTTCCTAATCATCTTTGGGGTGAAGCAATCCGACGTGCAGCCCCAACAAAATTCGTATTAAGTGTGATTAGTAATGACCATATATAACATTTGCAGGTATTATTTTCCCGATTTTTGGAACAGTCACTATTCTTTATAATTACCAAAACCCTTTTTACACCTTCACATAAGCAAAAGTGTCAAAGAATTATCATCTAGATAATATTACGTGGCTCGTATTCGACAGAGGAACAATATTAGACATCTACCGGCATCACACTCAATCTATTATTACATTACAAGTAATTATTTAAATGTATCTTTCTATTACTTCTCCTATTGCAGCCAGTTCTTTCTTCCGTTTACCGCACAACTTCTTTTCTGTTTTAGCAGCAGTCTTTTCGGCTCCTTTGCCTTTCTTCTTAATTTTATCCTTCTTGCCCATTATAAAAGATCAAGATCATCTTCCAATGCACATCACATTTAGGTTAGGGACATTGTGTACCGAAAACAACAAACGCGCACACGACCACGCTGGTGTATTGATGGCCTTAGGTGTAAACAGAAGTGAAAAGTACGAAGGCTGCATTTAATTTTAAAAAATCTTTATATTCCAATCCAAATAAATTGAGAGTATTAGTAATACGACAAAAAAAAAAATTATAAGCGTAGTTATTACATACTATTTAAAATTAACTGATCAACCTTTCAATTTTCTGCGATGACTTGAAAAAGGGACACATTATGCAGTAGTAACATAGATCTTCGTTCGCGTGCAATGTACTTTCTGTAAATTAAGAGCCCGAAAGTGTAGAGGTTAACGTTGAAATACCTAAACCGATTTATGCGCTTATACCCAAAATTGACCTAACCGAGACCAACACACCTTTCAAAGATATATTACCAGTGGTGATGAACACATTTGTTTATATCTTAATTTTTTAGAAGACAAGCACTTTTGTATAAATAAAATCCTTCTACCAATTTTAATTTACTCTAATTGCCTTAAAAATTGGTTAAGAGAAAGTATGCAAACATCTCAAACACTTGTTTACTTAAACAGTGTTCTAACCTCAAACCCTATCCATGTAGTTTATTATTCGTTTTGGCAGAAAAATAGTCCAATGCTGGAACACGAAGAGGCTACTGTGCAATTAAAATGCACACTCTATTTCACTTGTTTTATAAACTGGATAGGTACATGTTGATTCGCTAACGAGTGTAGAGTTTTTGAAAGTATTCACCCGACTGCCTAAGAGCTAAATTGAGAAAAAAATTTCGTTAACGAGTGTGAATATGTGCATTACAGTGTAGGGACACTGTTCCCCAGTGGGTATAGAATAGGGTTGCCATAATCAGGGCTGCCATCAATTTATTTTAGATCTTGAAATTATACAAAAATTGGCCTGGTTATATGAAACAACGTTACAAAAGAAATGCTATAATAAAAATATGAATAAAACTCTTTTTTACAACTTAAGTATTGGTGGCCAATGCCTCGGTATAGTCAACATTGACCAATAAAACACAGGTTATGAATATCAGAGATAAGTGGTACTTATAATATGCATGTAAATGAATATACATTCTCACACTCGCCACTCAAATCTCAACGACAATAGAATTGTTTTTGAAACACATTCCTTTTACATTACATATGTAAATGGATTAAAATGAATGATTTGTATAACATTATACAATGATTGACACTATACAAAGACGATACAGATGACAGTCAAATTATACTGATTTTATATCGAACTATACAATCTGGCAGCCCTAGCCATGATAACAGTTTTTCAAGAAACAGTATGGCATTTTTCTTTTCTTGTTCCACATATAGTATAAAATACGTACACATGGCAAATGTTTCAGGTTTTGGCTGTTTCAGTTAATATCAGCACTATTTTAAATATTTAAATTCAAATTCAGGAGAAAAGAGGTTTCCTATCAGTTAAATGTGCTTCGTAAATCGTAATCGTAATGGTTGGTGCTTGGTAGTCCTATCTCCCGAGTTCGCAATAATGCTTACCAAATGCACATTAATGCACTGTTGAGTCGGTATGTCAAGTTAAAATTTTCTGTACAATCTCGGGAGGAAGGTTCCACGAGACCTGCTACCTGAGCCTGCATGTAAGCACTTGTGGAGGGTTCTTTGAAATAACCTTATCGAACGCTATTTCGTTACAGCACAAGTAAAGACGTGTGCATTTTTTATTATTTTACTTCTGCAACTGTGGCTCAGGAACAATTTTAACTCACGACATCAGCATTGTGCATTTATGCTCAGAGCCTATTAGTTTTGTTGTTATAACTGGAATAAAAAAAAACACGAATGTTTACCATAATTTATACATAATGCTGTTTTAGAATCAGTTAACATCTCCGTCATATTTTATTTACTATTTATCCGTGTTTAATAATCTTATGCTTTTTAACAAAACAAAATAAACAAAAATACTCCTCCACCCTCTCTCTGATTGGCTAAAATTTCAACCTTGTAGGAAAACTTCCAACGAAAATTGCACATCATCAAATCCGAAAAGGCCATGAAAACGGCCAGCAGTCGGCCAAATCTTCCATAGTACCATCCATACAAGCGGCCATACAGGCTTGCATGGAATCGTCCAAGGATTCTTACATCATGGCATATAAACTTTAATCACTGCTTGTCTGTTTACTGTTTATCCTCATGATGCCCCACCAAAATTGAATTGACACTATTTTCGCCCTGTGGTTAAAGGTTTTTTTTTGGTGGTAGAATTGAACATCTAACATGCAAGTGGAAACATGCAAGATGGCGACTGTAAGGTAGGCATGTGTGCGTGCCTAAAGGAAATAATGTAATACACAATTACGAATGCGAAAAAAAAAAAGTTTAAAACTGTATATTATGCAATGTGTGTAATTTTGGTTCCATTTTGTCACAAAGGAGTCAGAAATACCAATCTCAAACTGGTCGTGTGAGTTTTGTAACGCATACACTTAAAATTACAAAGTTAGTAATGTAGAATCTAAATGTATTCGCGATAATGATAAATGTGGTGAAGATGGAATAATGAATCATTTGTTGGAGGAAATTGCTTCACTGCATGAAATAATCGAGATACTACAAGAAGAATTGAAGTAAACTCGTTAGTGCAACAACAATAATGCTAAAAATGTAAACACGTGGTCGGAGGTAGTAAAAAAAATCGAAGAAACCATTCAGAAAACCAGAAAACCAGGCCTAGCTTTTCTGTACAGGTTAAAAACAGGTATGAAGTTGACATGTAGGGGGTTCCAGGGATGTTGATGTAGGTTTCTGCCTTACCTGGCTGGCCAGGTTAAGGCGAAAACTGGTGAAATTGCCCGGTGTCATAACTCATAGCATTAGTTAGTGAGAACCATGTGGTCGATGGCCCATGGGTTCCTGGAGTTCTCTGTCGATCTATGGGGCTTATGAATGATGAACTTACCAATAACTGAACATACCTCTTGGTTTCACTCTTTATGCTTGCGAGGTTGTAGTCCACCTCGCATGCTTTACTTACACTTGTTACTGCTGCAATAGGGTGCAGCGCCAGAAGTACCCCGAGGGGTAAAGTAAATAAAACACTCGTGGTTATTTAAGATGGCTACTTAATCCTTTAAAACATATGCACTTATGCTGATATGTGATACGTTTATATGGACTCGGCACAGTGGTCTGCCAGTGACTATTGCTGTTCAATAATGGCCTAAGCCATGAAAATTATGTGCAGTTACACAGTACACATTTAGTCTGGTTAAATATGACAGGAAGACAGATGGTCGTCCTCTCGGCACGAATTAAGCAAAAGGTTCCGATTACATGAAAATACTATTGAAATGAAAAAAATTGCAGCCTAAAATGAATGTGCTGACGGGGTCCGCATGGAGCTAAACCCCCATGCTGCCGGCTGGGCTGAGTGCTGAAGTCAGACTAAAATCATGGCGTAGGCTTCCATCACTGGTAGATGAATCTGGTGCCAAAAAATACGTGAAAAATAAAACGAACCCTCTTAATGAAAATTAATATGCTACGAAATACAATTTCATGGTGAACAACATTTTGGTGACACCCCCATGATAAATTAAGTGTTAATTATACTCTGAGGCGACAAAAGTCACGGGATACCTCCTAATATCGTGTCGGACCTCCTTTTGCCTGGCGAAGTGCAGCAGCTCAACGTAGCATGGACTCAACGAGTCGTTGGAAGTCCCCGGCAGAAATATTGAGCCATTCTGCCTCTATAGACGTCCATAATTGCGAAAGTGTTGCCAGTGCAGGAGTTTTTGCACGAACTGACTTCTCGATTATGTCCCATAAATGTTCGATGGAATTCATGCCGGGCGATCTTGGGAGCCAATTCATTAGCTGGAATTGTCCAGAATGTTCTTCAAACCAATCGCGAACAGTTGTGGCCCGGTGACATGGCACATTGTCATCCATAAAAATTCCATCGTTGTTTGGGTACATGAAGTCCATGAATGGCTGCATATGGTTTCCAAGTAGCTGAACACAACCCTTTCCAGGCAAAGATCGGTTCAGTTGGACAAGAAGACCCAGTCCATTCCATGTAAACACAGCCCACACCATTATGGAACCAACACCAGCTTGCACAGTTCCTTGTTGACAACTTGGGTCCATGGATTCGTGGGGTCTGCACCACACTCGAACCCTACCATCAGCTCTTACCAATTGAAATCGGAACTCATCTGACCAAACCACAGTTTTCCAGTCGTCTATGGTCCAACCGATATGGTCACGCGCCCAGGAGAGTCGCTGCAAGCGATGTTGTGCTGTTAGTAAAGGCACTCGAGTCGGTCTTGTGCTGGCATAGCCCAGTACAGCCAAAGTTTGCTGCACTGTCCTAACGGACACGTCCACCATAAGTCCCAGATTGATTCCTGCTGTTATTTCACTCAGTGTTGCTTGTCTGTTAACACTGACAATTCTGCGCAAACATCGTTGGTCTCGGTCATTAAGTGCAGGTGGTCGGCCACTGCGTTGTCCATGGTGGGAGGTTATGCCTGAAATTAGGTATTCTCAGCACAGTCTTGACACTGTGGATCTCGGAATGTTGAATTCCCTAACCGTTTCCGAAATGGAATGTCCCATGCGTCTAACTCGAACTACCATTCCGCGTTCAAAGTCTGTTAATTCCAGTGGTGCTGCCATAATCATGCCAGAAACCTTTTCACATGAATCACTTGACTACAAATGAAAGCCCAACCAATGCATGCCCATTTATACATTTTGTACGCGATACTACTGCCATCTGTATATATTGCATATTGCTATCTCATGACTTTTGTCACCTCTGTGTATTTGTCACTGTGATGTCATGGGGGATATTACCTCACTAGAAACTTGAAATAAAAACTGCAAGGCCTAAACCTGGTACTAAATTTCAAGATGTTGCCAGATCTTGTGAATTTGATTCTGCTTTTTTCGACTCGGACGATGCTGTTATATTGGCAGGTGATGTTAATGATGCCAGTCAAAATGAAAGTTCAATAATGATTTCCCTCACATTAAAAATTGTCTAAGTGATATCCATCAGACGTTCACACTGGACATTTTGTACATCTCCAAGATATCCAAAATATCCAGCAAATGTCAAATACCTCCAGATGTCTGCCTGATATCCAGGATATGATCTCTGAAAAATATAGTAAAATTGCCTAATGGATACTCTGCTGTATATCCATATCCAAGGCAAATACAGGATGATTCACAGCACCTGTATACCTCTTTTTCTCGGAAACAACACAACACCCGTGGTTCGCGAAAAAACTGGGATAAATGTACCCTTTATGAATCATCGATTGGTAGTTATTCCATTCCCCCGAACTTACCGTTGGTAGGGGTATGGGGGTGAGCTTTGAAATTGCAAAAGGAACATGGGTCATATATGGTATTGTTGGATAGCTTGTCGAAAAGGAAACAACATTTACTAAGGCAGTTGTTATCTGATGTGCATAGTTTATGCACATTTAAATCAATCATGTAAGCATTTGGTTTGGGACATGCGTAGTTTACGCACAATGAAACATAACGAAAACTGTATTTAATCTTACCACAATCTAATGGAAATCAATGAAACATGTTTTTTTTTTGCGGGCATGGATGCCTAGTTTACATACAGTGAAAAGGATGTCGGGTGTAGTGTAATTGCCGGTATGGTATGAGAGAACTACTGTGAAATGGGAACTGGGAACATTCATTAGTGCACACCACTCTTCATAAGTATTCGAAATGTCGACCATCCTGCATCAGACGCGACTCAGTTCTCCTTCTTATGTTCATGGTTGCTCGGTGGACCTCAGCACAGCTGAGAGATCCACATGCTGCTCTGATTCTGTCTTACATGTCTTCCATCGTTCTTGGAAGTAGACGATGTCTTTAATTCTCCCCCACAAAAATAATTCATTTGGGGACAAGTTTGGAGAATTTGGTGTCCAAGCTACGGGACCCATTTGTCCGTTCCACCATCTGGGGAATAACATGTCACCAACTAGCCGAGCTCTGCGTGAAAAGTGAGTAGAACAGCCACCCTGTTGAAGCCACAGTGTTAATCTCAGAGCAATAGGGACATCTTCGATCAGCTGATACAAAATATTTTCTAGGAAGTGTGCATAAGCTGCACCATTCAAGTGCCCATCAAAACAATATGGTCCTATGACACGATGTCCGAGAAGGCCACACCAAGTATTAAGGCTCCACAGATGCTGGTTATCCATGTAGGTTTTATAAAGAAATACTCTGGATCACTTGAATTTACTATTTATTAGTTTTAAGAAAGAACAATATAATTTCAACAAGGCACATACCGCCATGACACAACAACGGTAGCTTTATAGCTAATAATTTGTTTACAGTATTGCCCTCTAAAGAATATAAAAACTTTTAATATTGCATTGTATATTATATTACAACAATCCATTTGATGGAGTCAATGTGGGTTGACTGCAGACCAGTAATGGGAATTATGTTTGTTGACATCGCCATTACTCTTGAATTTGGCCTCATCAGTACACAAATTGCTGCGATTGAAAGCTCGGCCTTTGCTTAGGTGCCAGTTGCAGAAATCAATGGGCTTAGGAAAGTCATTATTCCCAAGTTCTTGGTGCAGCTGTACATGGTATGTATATAAACGATTATCAGCAAGGATTCTCCATACTCTACTTTGAGACAATCCTGAGTCGTGGGCAATCCCCCGTGTAGAATTATGAGGATTAACTACCAAGCCACAAGTAAATCAACAGCCCTCTAGTCTCTCACAGTCGTCTGATGCGACGACGTTTGTTGCGAGTCGGTTGCACTAGCCCTGTTGTGCGCACGCAACATGCAAGATGCTGGCTGACATTGTAAGAGTGATGGATGTGCTGTGGGTATCTCTCTGCATACAAATGGGCAGGAGCTCTGCAGTTCCGACGACATTCTCCTAGTATCATCAAAATGTGAAATGCTTCTTCGTTTGTAAACGGCATTCCATTTAGAAAGCAACACCACAGACAAAGAATGTCTGACACTGAAACAACACACACGATTAATGGTTGCAAAGTAAAACGAATGACTATCTGAATGATAAACCTTTCGATTGTCAGTTAAATTGAATGCAAAGCCTAAAGTTCTTGTAAGTAGTTGATGGCTTATCTACTTGCTGTGTAGTGCTGCACTATTCCCCGCTTTTTCTCGGAAACAATGTTTTACCTACTGCACGAGCCCACACAGTAAGGCATACAGGTTGCTGCTAGTATCAGAGCGAGTTTCACACTCCAACCAGCAATATCATAATGGTGCACATTGTTGTGTATCTGAAGTGCATAGTTTACACACAACCAATGATACATGGATAAACATAACTGATGTTGTTAGACTGTTTCCGAACAAAAGCTGAGAATAAGGCAGCACTAATCAGAAAGCAGATAAACCATCTACCACTTAGCGAAACTGCAGGTTTTGCATGCAAGTTAACAGACAATCGAAAGTTCGTTCATTCAGACAGTTATTCGTTTTACATTGCACGAATGACAGAAACGGAGCAGCTTGCGAATCTCTCATCAGTGCTGAGGCCCGCCGAACAACAGCGAATGTAAGATAGAAAGCAGAGTCATGTCTGATACAGAGTGGTCGACATTTAGAACACTTATGAAGAGTGCTGTGTACGAATGAGTGTCCCCAGTTCCCAGTTAACGGTAGTTCTCTTATACCATATGGGTATTTACAGTACACCCGATGCACTTTTCATTGTACGTTAACTTGGCATGCACGCCGGAAAACAACATGTTTCGTGGATTTCCTTTTGATTAGAGTACGAAAAACCCATTTGCGATAAATTATCATTGTGTGTAAACTATGCATATCACAAACCATATGCTTACATGATTTATTTGATTGCACGTAAACTATGTACATCAGAAAAAAAGTGTCTTTGTAAATGTTGTTTCCTTTTAGACGATCTATCGAACGATACCTTATTCAATCCACATTATCATTTGCCATGTCGAAGCTCACCCCATACTCCTACCACCGGTCTGTTCGGGGAATGGGATTACAACCAATCGATGCTTCATATAGTGTATAGTTATCATATTCTTTTTCGCGAACCCCCGGTGTCTTTCGCGAACCCCGGTGTCGTGTTGTTTCCGAGAAAGAGGGTTATATGGGTGCTGTGAATAATCCTGTATGTAAAATATATCCAGCCTATATAAACTGAAGAGCCAAAAAAACTGGTACACCTGCCTAATATCGTGTACGGCCTCCGCGAGCACGCAGAAGTGCCGCAAGACGATGTGGCATGGACTCGACTAATTTCTGAAGGTATGCAGGAAGCAATCCACACCATTAATCCTGCAGGGCAGTCCACAAATCCATAGGAGTGCGAGGCGGTGGAGATCTCTTCTGAACAGCATGTTGCAAGGCATCCCAGATATGCTCAATAATGTTCATGTCTGGTGATTTAGGTGGCCAATGGAAGTGTCTAAAGTCAGAAAAGTGTTCCTGGAGCCACTCGGTAGGAACTCTCGATGTGTGGGGTGTCGCATTGTCCTGCTGGAATTGTCAATGTCCGTCAGAATGCACAATGGACATGAATGGGTGCAGGTGATCGGACAGGATGCTTACGTATCTGTCATCTGTCAGAGTCGTATCTAGACGTATCAGGGGTCCCATTTCACGCCAACTGCACACACCCCATACAATTACAGAGCCTCCACCAGTTTGAACAGTCCCCTGTTGACATGTAAGGTCCATGGATTCATGAGGATGTCTCCATACCTGCACACGTCCATCCGCCCGATACAATTGGAAACGAGACTTATCATACCAGGCAACGTGTTTCCAGTCATCAACAGTCCAATGGCGGTGTTGGCGAGCCCATGTGAGGCGTAAAGTTTTGTGTCGTGCAGTCGACAATGGTATGGTACACGAGTGGGCCTTCGGCTCCGAAAGCCCATATCAATGATGGTCCGTTGAATATTTCGCATTCTGGGACTTGTTGATGCCCCAGCATTAAAATCTGCGCCAATTAGAGAAAGGGTTGCACGTCTGTCACATCTAATGATTCTCGTCAGTCGTCGTTTTGTCCCGTTCGTTCACGAACTTTCTCCGGCCGCAGCGATGTCGAAGATTTGATGTTTTACCGGATTCCCGAATTCACGGTACACTCGTGAAATGGTCGTACGTGACAATCAAAATTTTATCGCTACCTCGGAAATGCCGTGTCCCATCTCTCGTGCGCCGACTATAACACCACGTTAAAACTCACTTAAATCTTGATAACCTGCCATTGAAGCAGCAGTAACCGATCTAGCAACTTTGCCAGACGCTTGCTGTCTTGTATAGGCGCAGCCGACCGCATCGCGTTACTCTGATTGGTTCCATACCTCTGCTATTTTGATACGCACTCCTATACCATTTTCTTTACTCTCCAGTGTATATAAGTGTTGCAAATATCGATGGGTTATCTACATGCAATATGAAAAACCTGCAAATATCCATGGACTATCCATAACATATACAGCTTTATTTAAAACATTTATATATCCACAAAACATTCATTACTAAACAGACTGATTTATAAATGGTGTATGGTCTACTAGATGATGGTGTGATCACTGGACATTCGTAAATATCTGAATCCATTTAGCTGTTCTGAAAATCAACCCATGTAAAATGATTATCCAGTAGATATACCTGCCAGAATTCACATAACCATGGGTTAGTCAATGGTTATATACTTTAATTGCAGTAAACCACTGTATATCCATTAGACATTTGTTTCATACACTGAAAAAAAAAAAAAAAACTGCACACCTGTCTATAGGCACTGCCGACCACATCGCGTTCCATACCTCTGTTGTTTGCATACGCACGCCTATACCAGTTTTTTTTTGGCTCTCCAGTGTATATGCACAATATATAGCCATTATTAATGTTAACATGCTCGATACGTTCACCGCACAGCCATTAGACATGCTTTATATTCATGTTTTTATCCACTCAATAACCATACTATATTTATGGTTGGAGCGGATATCCTCTGGATATCTATCTAAATGCACATTTTTTCGCTTTTCAGATTTCATATAAATCTTTTTAAAATCGCAGAACATTATTTCTAATATGTTATATCATCAATTTAACGGTTATCTCATATTCATTGTTCCTTTCATTCTTTGTGTCGAGACTGTGTGGTTTGCATAATCATCGTAAATCAAAATTATATTTTTTCAATCTTTGGATGGTGCCCATGACAAATAGTCATATTATTTCCAATACATTTTGAAAAAAAGTGAAAGCCAGATATTTTTTTAATTCCACAAAAAATTTCATAGTGCAGGGATATTCCATCATTTTACAAATGTGATATAGGATGTCTAAAAAAAAAAATTTAAGGCATTGGTAGGACTCCCACATTTACGGGAAATAAAACAGCTGATATTGTCATTAAAAATTCACCATTTTGTGAAGGAAAAAATTCATTTCATAAAATAAATTGCAAAAACGAATTCATGCACAAGGGACGAAAGACGACTACGATATCCAAAATAACTGAGCCAGACCATACCGAGAAGAGCCAACACGAATACAGAAGCGTAAAATTTGCTTTAATCACAACACACAAGTATTTAAACATTAATTTAACATTTGATTTTCATATTGATATAAGTAATGAGTGAAAATAAAGAGCATAAAACCAACATCACTAAAATTATGTAAGTATTGAATACCTACTTTTATAATGTTGGCACTGAGCAGAAAAAAAATATGCTTTTGTTTCTGAATATGTGCTTGTCGGGTGATGCACCTCTTACAACGGGCACTTCTTTAAACTGTTAATAAAACTAATAGTTCATAAAGAATAAAACAAAAATTACATTTAAACACTGTTACTTAGTTTGGATATTCATAAATATCCAGGATATCATGCTAAGCTAATGGTTATCCAGAAAATAATAAATGGATTATCGGACCATGATGCACAAATATTAATTACATCTTCCATAAAAATGCTCTCCAAAAACATTTCCTATTATAAAATACGAAATTTTTCGCCGGAAAATGTCTTACTATTGAAAAGGAAGCTTAGCAGGGAGCAATGGTCAGCATTGTATACTTGTACCGAAGTAAATGAAAAATTCAACTCTTTCTTTACCAAGTTCTCCATTGTTTTGAAAAATGTTTCCCATCCAGACTAACCCACAGTAATACAAATCCAAAGAAAAAATTTATGGCTCACCAAAGGAATAAAAATTTCCTGCTAAAACAAAATAAAACTGTACAAGGCTGCCAAAACCAGCAGCAGTCCCGACACAATGAATAATTACAGGAAATACTGCATAATTTTGATTTAGGTCAAAAAATCTGCAAAATATAATTTTTTTTCTGTTAGCTCATTCAGAATTCTCAAAATGAAATAAAAACTACATGGAATATTATAAAAATCAGAACAGGAAGAACAACATAGCAATGTCCAGTTGTAAACCTAAAATTAAACAACTGTATATCATCAGACCCTAAATTAGTCGCAGATACTTTTAATTCATACTACTTAAATGTGGTAGAAAACATGATTAACCAAAATATTAAACAAGATATAAAACATTTTTCTACACTCCAGGGTACTGAATACCCAGCTATATTTTTTACATACACAACTCGAAGAGAAGTGGAGAATACAATCAATTCTTTGGAACCAAATTTATTAAGTGACTATAATGGCATTAGCTGTAGGATATTTTTTAACAATGCGCTTTTGAATTCAGTGTTCCATTAAGACATATTTGTAATTGCTATCTTCAATACAGGATTGTTTCCAAACATACCAAAATGGGCTATGGTAATACCATTGTTTACCATTCTTTACAGGACACCCTATTCTCTGTCTCATGTAACTTGGCAAGAGTTTGACAGTTCGACGAAAGTAGGGCCAATGTTTATTTTTCATTTATGTATCCTTTCGCCATCAGCTGGTGCGTCAAGTGGATGCTGTAAAATTTATCAACACACTGTCAGCTAATCTACTTGCAATTGTACTGTAACGCCAAACAAATTTTAAGGTATCTAAGATTGACATCTGTCTAAAAAAAATTGTAGGTTATAAAAGCAAAAATATAAAACCTTGCAAGAAATTAAATATTTGCTAACTATTTTTTAATTTGTCCGAGGCAGCGAATTTGGATTAACATTTGCGAGACGGTAGTTGTAGTTCTTATCATACTTTTGACACCATAGCTAATATAACTGGAACTAAAAGTAATTCGGGAAACTTGAAAGAAAGACTAATTATTTCTCACGTCACTAATTGGCTTGATTAGACACACAATTCACTCGAAAAATTATATAGAACACTTCAAATAATCTAGCCTTGCTACTCTACACCTCATTAAATATGCACGTAGCGACTGTGGGCCGATGACGTATGACAGTGGCCGTGTCAGACCACGCAGGAGTGGTCCACGGCAACAGATTCGTTAATAAGGGCAATAAACCATTTGTTGGTAGTATTGCTTTTCCTTTTTATTTTTTATTTTTTTTTTTTTGGAAAAGCAGTGATTCTTAACAATGATTGAATCGACTGATTAATTATTACCACGACAATTATTACTTGACAAATATTACTATCTACTAGGGACATTTCTTATAACAGTGTATATTCATTTTACAATCTTAGGTTTTGTCAGCGCCTTATGAGAATCACTACTGCTATTACTAACGCGCAAGATAAATTAATAAAACTCACCTGTTAAGATACACTAGTATAGCGACAATATGTTTAGGTACATTTACCCGAACCTGCTTTACACGAGTATAACTGCAAGATGTACTTTTCAGGTTGGTCTTTTGTGTTTTCAGGTTGGTCTTCTGTGTTAGTGCCATAGCGATTTTTGATTCCTATCCAACTATGCAGTTTGAAGCCAGAGTGCCATAATATTTGTAACTTTACTGTCACGAGACACTTCAGAACTATAAAATGTTTCACCTTTAATATTTCCAAGCCCTAAATAAAAATATGTTTAAAAACACCTAAATATTCCATGATGCCGTGTATATTAACTACAAGGTTCAATCATATTCAGGCTGTTTTTATATTAATAGAATTATTCAAAACACAATGTTCATATTCCTATAGTATGTACACAGCTTCCCAGTAATTTTATAAAATTTTTGCTCCCCATTTCGATAAATGCAGTACTGCGCTTTGGCGATGTTAGATCTGTAAATATTTCTGCCACTGTTACTGTGGTGTATAAATAACTTGAATTCTGAAATTTCCTGTTATTCCGGTTTACCTGAGTAATTTCAAAAATATTTCCTGTAAACACAATTTTCCTTCAAATGCACAGGCAAAATATTTGGAAAAATGTTTTACTTCATAAACTACAAATAAAATCAACACTGTACATTAAGCTAAGCCTTACTGACAGAGCAGAAACAAATTGATAGAAAAATTAAAATATTGACATGCAAAAAATTGGTTAAAAAACTCGCCATTTACCTGCTGTACACATCACAGCGAACGGTTTACCACAGAATATATCACAGATACTGCAAAGGTTTTGGCATTACCAAAACCACAGAATAATTAGTTGCAGTTATTTCATTACAAGAAGCGATAATGAGCACTTGGCACACAAAAAGCCCAAGTAGCAAACTTCAGCTGGCCCACTTGTGTAAATCTGTTTATAACCGAGCAGCTCACAGCCACAGGCAGTTTCCATAATTATTCAACCTCTGTACTGCACTCACAGATGCATATGGTTCACACGATGCCTCCTGACTGTTTTGTGTGGTTGGCCACACCTGGGCCAACCACAGATAACTTCCATGTAGCAAAATACAATCTGCCCATAAGTGGCCTGCTTCTGCATAGCCAACTGTACCCCAAGCATCCTAGCACCATCAGCGGGCCATGTGCGGCAGCAGTGGCCCACTGGCTCACTGCTTCTGGCCTGCCATAAGTTAATCACCTGTCGCCAGGCCACTTGTGGCCTAGCTGTTGGCCACTTGTGTTCTACTTAAAAGTAGCATGCCATGCATTTTCAAAAACCAAAAAATAATTGTGTTTTGCCCAATTAAAGTTTATTTACTTCCCATCGTCACGTTTGTTATCTTCAGCATTATTTAACAATTTGTAAATTTTTTTGGAAGAACATGGAATCGAATTTGTAACCCTCCGGTTCAAATTATTTGCTACCAACTACTCTACCATACACACATGTAAAGCCTTTTAAATTAAATTTGAAAAAATTTCACCCATAAAAGTTGCATTAGTAAGTTTACTACAGACACAATTTATGTTAGTATCACAAATTAATACTGGGATCTATGTGTTTTGTTTAAATTACTAGTATTTTAGTTAGGGCTACTTTCAGGTAATATTTAAAACACAAAATAAAGATTTTTTTTACATGTTATACTTTGCAGGTTTCCAATCCAGAAACTATTTTTCTATTACTAATAATATCACATAATAATTGTACTTCACAAAAAAAAAAAGAAAAAAAAAGTGAATTCATATATGCCATTTTGTATTTCACAACAACATATAGTTGGCATGCCATAACTAGCCCATTAGCTTTCTACTAATACATCCCCATGAGTAAGTAACACTTGGTAACACATAAGTAGCCCACAAGTGTGCTACTGATATGTCCCCCTCCCCCTAAGTAATAGTTAGCATTTTTTCTATTTCTGCTTGTGTTTTTTTTGTTGAATTCTAACAATCACCGTGAGAGCATTGACCAACGTTATAATTATTTTAAAAAATAGGTAATTTATCTTTTATTTTTATGACCTGATTGACAACCATATACACGAAATGCCGATAGTTATAAACACGAACGTGTTTTGCACCACTGACAACAGTTGGCCAACTGTTAACTGCTTGTTGTTTGTTGCTTTGGAGTGTCCACCAAATTAGTGCCATATCAACATAACCATTAAAACAAACATGGGAAAGCATTATTTAGTTGTGCGATGAAAATACATGATTTAAATCATGAAATAAAAATAGTGGGATAGTATTAGTTTAGGGATATAAGACCATGCGGAGCATTGCGGTAATAATTACATAGCAAGATATGTTTAGTATTGTGCAGTGAGTTCCTAAACATACCTTTAAAAACTGTTGGTGGTAATTGCAAATTACAAAATTACTTGTGAGTCTGCAGTCACTAAATTTATCACTTCATTTTGTAATCTTGTCAAACTTCCAACAACTCACAATTTAGGTTTATTACATCAATGCAAGATAACAATTTATATTTACGAGTGATGAAAATACTCTATACCAAATTAATTTATTGTTTGTTATAAGTAGATTATCAGTGGTAGTGTCAGTTAAAGCGAAAACTATCTGCATACACAGTGGAGTGACTGATAAAAAGGCATTTCCAGTTCAAAAAGAGTCACCTAACATGTCTGTTACAAAGCAGTTACGTTATGATCATAGCAATTAATGTTTCCAGGCAGGACACAATTATTATCTTGGAAATGAAAATTTAAACATATGTGAATGGATGATAGTAGCTGCTCACATATTCATGGCACAAACAAGTGTCCCAAGAAGAGATGTGAAAACAATACTATCTTTAGGGAATACATTTAATTGTTACCGCAAACATAAATGCAATAGTCAGAAATGTTTTACACCAATACAAAGCTTGTGAAAACAACTGTATGCAATTATTACTTCACCTCCATACTTTGTCAAATCAAACATTTATACACACACACGCACACACACACATGTAATCACAATTCTAGTTTTTATACCTGTAATTAACTGCAATAATCCAATCAAAGAATGAAAATATGTAGAATTTAGCTCTTATGTTTAACATATAAAATTACTAATTATTTCTTTGTAAATTTTTTGAATTATTTGAGATTTTCGCATTTTTCTTGGTACCTTAGAATCCCCTGGCTTCATGATTTTAGGCACTCTGGTTATTTGCTTGTTAATAACAACTTCAGTGTGAAATCTACCTTTGACCTGATGTAACACACTTTATTTAAATAAAGTAAGTAAAATTTTATTGTTAATACAAATAACTATGACTGTACTGTATCCACCTAAGAAAATTGTAAAGCTAAAGAATAGTTCTCATCTTCACTTATGTTCTACAATTTTCTCCAGAACATAAGGCTGACATCAAACTTATGTCCACAAATTATCAATATCTACCTACATATGTTGCATCTTTTAAATTGGTTAATTCAGACGCATATGTGAAATGTATTAAATACACAGAAGAGCCAAAAAAACTGGTATAGGCGTGCGTATGCAAATAACAGAGATATGGAACCAATCAGAGTAACGCGATGCGGTCGGCAGTTAGATCGGTTACTGCTGCTACAATGGTAGGTTATCAAGATTTAAGAGAGTTTGAACGTGGTGTTATAGTCGGCGCACGAGAGACGGGGGCACAGCATCTCCGAGGTAGCGATAACATTTGGATGTTCGCGTACGACCATTTCACGAGTGTACCGTGAATATTGGGAATCCGGTAAAACATCACATCTTCGACATCTCTGCTGCCTGAAAAAGATCGCGAAAGAACGGGACAAACGACGACTGACGAGAATCATTAAACGTGACAGGCGTGCAACCCTTTCTCAAATTGGCGCAGATTGGATTTGTGGACTGCCCTGCAGGATTCATGGTGTGAATTGCCTC
>NQII01000551.1:168805-184613 GCA_002778355.1 Clitarchus hookeri | reverse complement strand
GCTACATGATATTAGGAAGGTGTACCAGTTTTTTTTTGGCTCTTAAGTTTATTTCCCGTTCTCCGCTGATAATAACTTTGCAGCATCTCTGCGAGTTGCCATTCCCTTCTATCTTCAGTCACGTACATTATCAGCTATTAATGCTTTTAGAGCATCCAGTACACTGTCGGCTGCGTGCGCATCCCCTTTCCATCCTTTATTCCCGTTTCTCCGGCAACCCCGTTACACCGTTTCCACGCGCTGAGACTTTCTCAGATAACTGCCGGCCATTGTAATGATGGTACGATACGATAATCAAATTCACAGCGGTATGCTGAATACATCTTGCAGCCCTCATGTGCTTCCTTTCCTAGTCGAGGACCTACAATATAGTTTCTAGCAAGACAAAGCTCACCCACACACAGTTATAGTTTCCCAGGAATATTTACTTCATGTTTCAAAACTTTAATTGCCTGNCAAGACAAAGCTCACCCACACACAGTTATAGTTTCCCAGGAATATTTACTTCATGTTTCAAAACTTTAATTGCCTGCGAAGTCACATGGTTTGTGGCACATTCGATGTTTATGGATCAGATGGATCAGAAGAATTAATAATTTGGAGCGTAATTTGCCACAAAAGTGGGCAAATATACCGCAGAATGACATAAGACATTTGTTTGACTCTAAGCTCGATAGTATCGACTCCCCGTTTCCAGGCACGAGGTAGTCTGACGAGATACAAAATGTGCCGTTTTTCTGTGCTGCTGGTGGGTGGAACAACGTTGTAATTCAAAAGTATTGCACATCCTTTTTTTTTTGTACCGCCTTGATAAAAACTCTTCGTTAGAATACATTGTCCTTTTTGGGGAGTACATTTTTAATGGCATGCTCGTAGTAACCTGATAGTTGTGAAGTTTTCCTCTTGGCGCTTAATATTGTCGATCACTCAAGTACATTATATTTTCCTATGTGGGGACATCAGTGTGAAGGGTAATTTCGTTTTTTTTTCAAATGGCGGAACATTTATTATTACGAATGTCTTTCGAGTTTTGTCGAAAAAATTCGAGACTACCTAACATTATGCATGCAGGTAGAAAATTCTTTAGAATTTTATATACTCTGAGTTTGTTGGGCCGGCAGACCCTTCTAAACCCTTCCGTAAATTCACTTTACAGAAAAATACAAAACCTTAAATAATCACTTAGTGTACTTTGGTATTAAAAGTTACGTGTCTTTCTATATCCTGCTCAAAGATTTCGTTCAGTAAGTTTCATAGACTTCTCCCAGAAGGAACTATTTTAAGGCCACTCAGTGCCAGTTTCTGGCCACCGCACTGTATTATATTCGCTAAAGACGACGGGGGTGAATGAGCCACCAGACAACGGTTTTATTGTTTATAACATGAATCGTGATTGGGAGTTGGGATCGAAAAATCACCCATTCGGCTCATCTTGAATATCACCTTGAGAGACCTACTGTGTTCATGAGACATTCTATCTTTAACACATTGAGATAAATATGGTCGTAGGAGCCAAATTTATGTATTCACAAGCCTTGTAGACTAAAAATCAGAGTGATTAATAACACAATGTAAATATTTATATTATTAATATTAATACCTACTGCACTCTCTGTTGTCATATATTTGTCGCTATGGCTACAGATCCTACAGTAGAGCAGTATCTTGAGTGAAAGGTATATTTAAAGATACCAAATAAATTTTTTTGACAAATATTTGTTTCCGCCTAACAATATTTCGTTCACGCCATTAATCTGGTCTCGTTTCAATCACCTACCTTCGTTCACTTGAACAAAACAAAACATTTAGAAATAATAAGTACAGCCGGCCACCTGTTTTGTTGTTCCGACATCATATAAATGTACTGATTACATACAACCACGTCACTAGTATGTTCAGCTAATCAGTTTGCTTACCGCGAACTTCATAAATTTCGTGTTATAGTCAAATGAATACTGGCTTGTTTTGAGTTAATCAACATGTTGTTAGCTAGAACAACCTTATAGTCTATTAGGCCTATTCATACAAAATTTCTGACCGGAACAAAATCGGCTGGGTCCAGTACCGTTTTCCATTTGGTTGGCTGTATATTAATCGGGCCGTTTGTCTTGGTTAGAATATACAGTAAGATAATTGGTTTTTTATTAAATAGCGTATTTAGTGAGACTTAATACTGGCACAATAAATCCCAAATGAACAAGTTTAAACAAAAATCAAACATTTATAGCTGGAAACTTGAAATAATATATTTACGTAATTGTTATATATTTTATTTTTCATAAACGTGTAAAAATTAGTAGTAGATCAACGATCAACTTCGCCGTCATCGCTACGGTGTAACCGTAGGCTTCTAGCTTCCGTGTTTGGGTACTAGTGAAATATTTACTTACATAAAAATCGAAATACTACTGCACGTTCAGCCATACAAATGTTCAGTTGCGTCAACCAAATCTTAGAAGTTTGGGGTAGCTAAATAATAACCATGAATTAATTTGGTTTCAACAACAAAACGTTTAATTGCTCATACACAAACAAATAGTTACGCTAAATAAATGCCACTTTGTAAAAAAATGAATGTTATTATCAAGGAACAAATTTTTACTTCCACGGAACGGAAACACTTCAGCAAGACTTCGATTGTTCCCGCAATAATTAGAACTTAAATAAAGTAACATAATACCCAAATGTTACTCCAGAAGTTTTGTTGCTGCTACGCTAAAAACAAATACTCCAGAACTATTCTGTATTCACGTCTCTGCCGATTTTTTTTTNGAAGTTTTGTTGCTGCTACGCTAAAAACAAATACTCCAGAACTATTCTGTATTCACGTCTCTGCCGATTTTTTTTTCCGTTTAGTGCGTCAAGCATTATATTAGAAAAGAAAAGAGTTCCAAATTAAAAATTCAAAAATAAANTTTTTTTTTTCCGTTTAGTGCGTCAAGCATTATATTAGAAAAGAAAAGAGTTCCAAATTAAAAATTCAAAAATAAAATTAACTTCTGCCATTTACACTGTTAAATTTTCTTTCATGTGTTGTACCTACTTCGTGGGAAAAAGTATTCGAAGAGCCGCAAATGTAAGATGTTTCACAGCGACGCCCATTTCAAGCACAACATTCTGTACTGAAATTCAAGTTCACTAACATTAAGAACGCGTTATAAATATACGCGCAAGCTTCAAGTAGTTCAGGATCGCGGTAATGTAGTGGTTAGTCTACTAGTCGCCCACCTAGGCAAACCGGGTTCAATTCCTGGGGTCACTACCGAATTTTTGCATGTGTGAATCGTGCCGGACAGTGCCTCTGGTTGGCGGGTTTTCTCGGGGATCTCCCGTTTCTCCCACCCTTTCATTCTGTCGCTGCTCCATACTCACTTCTCCCTCATCGGCTCTCAAGATCTCGATGTTAAGAGCCNTCCCACCCTTTCATTCTGTCGCTGCTCCATACTCACTTCTCCCTCATCGGCTCTCAAGATCTCGATGTTAAGAGCCCACCCAAATCTCTTCACTCACTCATTAAAGTAGTTCACCTTTGTAAACTCGTACATACGATTATCACACACGAAACAGCGTGTACAATTAAAAATGAAAAACNCAAGTAGTTCACCTTTGTAAACTCGTACATACGATTATCACACACGAAACAGCGTGTACAATTAAAAATGAAAAACTAAACTAGGAAATAAGGTAGTAATCGCTTAAAGCTCTGCTGCTGTTGAATATTATGCTGGCGAGTCTCTCTTCCAATGCGGTGCTCTCGAGTCTAGGGCCTAGGGAGACACTGTGCTGCAGAGAGTGTGGCTGTTAAGGCGGATATATATCCGGAAGGCCAGGACCGACGTGCAGTGAAGAGGGGGTAGCGGGCGGAGGGGTAGTTTCCGGTTGGCGGGGCACTGTTTCCACCAACGCACGCCCTTATTCGATCGCCCGCCGGCTTGTGATGGAGTCACTGCTTCAATTCAACGCGACAGGATAACCAAGTTAATTGGAAGTCGAGCGGAAAATTTGTTCCCTCCGTTGTAAAACGAGTTGTTCGCCAGCGTATAACCCGTGTAGCAGTAGGTTTTGCTCTTCCCCCTAGCCGCTGGTTACAGAGATTTAGACTTGTAATAGAACTTGCCCTCCTGACTCCTCCCGCCCGTTGCGAGGGATTTGCTATTTGAATACAAATTCCAAGCTTTATTTTTATGCGAAGTAAGTCGTCGTTGCTACGTATTCAGCAGGAAGAAGCGAAAACATGGATACTTATGTTGACAGAGGAAGGCAGTTGAAGGATAAAACACGAGAAAACCTGTTAAAAAAACAATTGGATAGTAATGCCAAATTAAAAACTTGAGAACAGCAACTAGAAAGAAAACCAGATTGTTATCTGAACATTTCCTCATCTTAAAAAAAAAAAAANTAAAAACTTGAGAACAGCAACTAGAAAGAAAACCAGATTGTTATCTGAACATTTCCTCATCTTAAAAAAAAAAAAAACTCAACATACTTTACTTGAATACAGTGAGATGGTTTCTTGTACGATATATATGTATATATATGTGTTTATATTTGTAATTATCACAGGCAATGGACAAAGTTCAATGAGATTTTAAAATTTTAAACATAACTAAACATGACCTAATTTCATGTGTATTTCATATATATATATATATATATATATATATATATANTAAAAACTTGAGAACAGCAACTAGAAAGAAAACCAGATTGTTATCTGAACATTTCCTCATCTTAAAAAAAAAAAAACTCAACATACTTTACTTGAATACAGTGAGATGGTTTCTTGTACGATATATATGTATATATATGTGTTTATATTTGTAATTATCACAGGCAATGGACAAAGTCCAATGAGATTTTAAAATTTTAAACATAACTAAACATGACCTAATTTCATGTGTATTTCATATATNATACACACACATTAAATTAAGGCATGTTTAGTTATGTTTAAAATCTCATTGGACTTTGTCCATTGCCTGTGATAATTACAAACCAATTAAAGAAGCAAAATAAAAATATATTCCTCTTTAATTAAAATTTGTGGTTGATTTTTATGACTAGTTTATTAATATGTAGACATTCGTTGCTGTCTGCCTGTGAATAGAGCGTTATCTTGCTTTTAACTGTTTTGCATTATGATGTTGAGGATATTTTGTCCTTGTGTGGAGTAAATTTTTTCTCGTCCTAGTATGTAAGTTAGTTAGCAATACAAATCGATAAAATAAATTGAAATTCTAACTATAATTCAATGAAAAAATTTCTGTAAAACTTAAAAAAGACACAAATAATGTTCTATTGCACAGAAAATAAAGGTTGAATGGTGCTTCAATATTGCTAGCCCGCAGTTATGCAGCTTAGCTACATATTTTGCTATTTTACATGTGCCTCACCTACAGTACAGACGACTTTCATTGGCAAAAAAAAGAAAGACTTATTTGTTCATCTTCCTCCTCTTCCTCTTTATTTATTTTCCTCCCTCTGCCCTCTCTCTCACCCTCTTACTTCCTCTGTCAGCCTGTATCTCTCTCTGTGTTTGTACTCCAAATTATTGGCTCTCACCTAAAGATTTACTATGAATTTTATTTTAGAGTTGATGAAAATTACATTAAGTAATACTGATGTGAAAATTTTTTTTAAAACGTGGGCAGTTAACTTTGGTTTGGAATGGTATAGTGCACAGTGGTATGAACGATGTGAAATGAACATAAATATTTAAAGTCACACAACGGTATATTTTATAATGGGCAAATTGGATAAAAAATATTTAGCGTTGGCTTGTCCCTCATAACTACCCAATTTATGAAGGGAATTTTCATTTTTTTCCTTTTGTGGCCGATATTGAACGTTATTTTAACTTATTTTGATTAAAATTTTTTTCTAATTGACGAGGATGAGATATGTATATCCCTGATTGGTTATCGCTGCATTTGTTCTCTGCCCTGCTTGATTCCAATTCAGTATTTTCCATTTTTTCTCAAATTTCNCTGATTGGTTATCGCTGCATTTGTTCTCTGCCCTGCTTGATTCCAATTCAGTATTTTCCATTTTTTCTCAAATTTCTTATTGTCTGTTGTAGTTCAATGACTGTTTATTTTTTGTATTATGCCATGGTTGTTATTAGTTTGACTTACGTTTGGTAATGGATTATCAAAGTAATCATACTACACCATTGCATTAAATTTAGCGGATAAGATTTATTTGCCACCTTGTTTCACGTACATAAGTTACCTATGCGAACCTGAACTAACCGAANTAATTTAGCGGATAAGATTTATTTGCCACCTTGTTTCACGTACATAAGTTACCTATGCGAACCTGAACTAACCGAACACTTACGTGCCTGACCAATTCATATATTCTTGTGGAAAGTTTTTGAATAAACGTATACTTTAAAGCAGGCGTTCTCAACCTCCTCCCCCCCTGGGGGGCCTAGGAGAATTTATGGGGAAGAGCGGTAAGCTGTGAAAATTAGAATTTCAAAACAGCTCAATCTGAACAGTATACAATTGAGGTTTTCTGTTAGCTTTTCTACATTTTTTCAAAATTTAAATCTATGCCAATTTTTTACAAGGGAAATTTCGATTGTTGAGTTGGCAATAGTGGCCACTGCCACACAGTGAGGCGAAACGTGTGGCTGTGTTAGCCGGCGTGCACCTGCTGCCTTTGAATTTATGCTGTGGTCGCAGACGGTGGAAGACGGGAACGATACTTGCAGGCCAATTACTTTAGTATAATAGGTCTGAGAAGAAAGTTGTATTAGACCCGTAGCAAGGTGTAGCTTTTTTTGTAAGCTACTAAGTACTTGGTGAAGTGTAGGAGGTTTTTCCACCTCTGCCTTACTGTGCGCCGGCGCGTGGCCACCTAACATAACCTTCCACCTAACGTAACCCCTAGTTGTCAACTGGCTGCAGACTAGGCTAGGTTATATTTTGTTAATCGTGGTTAATATAGTGTGTGTGAGTGGCAGTGTTCTGTGTAGTACCGTACGGCTAAATATGGCAAAATCATTGCCTAAGAAAAGACTGTACAGTGATGACTATATTAAGTATGGATTTTCATACGTAGAGAAAAATGGAAGCCATTTACCTCAGTGCGTTATTTGTCACGTTGTTCTGAGTAACGATGCAATGCGGCCAGGTCGTTTGGAACGTCATTTGACAACCAACCACGCCGCCCTGATAGACAAACCAGCTGAGTTTTTTGTTACCAAGAAAAGCTCATTGACACGGATGAAACTGGATTCAACTGGAAGTTTTCATATGGAAAATGAAAAGGCCATTGAAGCTTCTTTTAAGATCGCCTTGCTAATCGCAAAAGACAAGAAACCACATACTATTGGTGAGTCCCTTATAAAACCATGTTTACTAACAGCTTGTAGTACTGTTCTTGGTGGAGAAAGTTGTAATAAGGTTGCAAAAATATCTTTGTCAAATGACACAGTAAAACGCAGAATTGATGAAATGGCTGAAGATTTGGAAAATCAAGTAATAAAAAAGCTGAATAAATCTCCGTTTTTTTCATTGCAATGTGATGAAACAACTGACATTTCTAAGCACTCTCAGTTGTTATTTTACTGCAGGTTTATTGACGGGAAACAGTTCATGAAGGAAATATTGTTTTCTCAAACTCTACAAACTACAACAAAGGCTGTTGATGTATTTTATGCCTTACGTGGCTTTTTGGAAGCAAATAATCTTCCTTGGGAGGACGTCATTGGGATATGTACTGATGGGGCCCAAGCTATGACAGGATGCCGATATGGATTCATTGAACTGGCAAAACAAAAGATCCCAAACATAATTGGTTCTCACTGCATCATTCACAGGCAGGCTCTGGCTTGTAAGATTCTGCCTGAATCACTTAATACTGCGTTGAACTTGGCAATTAAAATAGTCAACTGTGTCAAATTTAGCGCTCTCAAGACTAGACTTTTTGAGGTTTTGTACCAAGAGTCTAACATCGACCAATAAACTCTCCTGTACCACACAGAAGTACGTTGGCTCTCTAAAGGCAACATGCTATCTAGGCTGTTCAATTTGAAATCCNAACTCTCCTGTACCACACAGAAGTACGTTGGCTCTCTAAAGGCAACATGCTATCTAGGCTGTTCAATTTGAAATCCAAAGTTGAGATATTTTTGATGAGTTCCAGTAAAGAAGACCTATACATCCAGTTTACAGAATATACATTTATTCTTTANAAGTTGAGATATTTTTGATGAGTTCCAGTAAAGAAGACCTATACATCCAGTTTACAGAATATACATTTATTCTTTAATTAGCATATTTGTCTGACTTTTTCGAATCACTTAACGTACTTAACTTGAAGTTACAAGGACAGAGAAATATTCTGAAGACATACGATTCAATTAAAGGTTTCTTGGAAAAAATTTCTCTGTGCCAACGCTGTCTTCAGAGTTTAGAACCTAACTTTTCATCGTTTCCAAGGCTCAATGAACTTCTCGATGATACTCAAAGTGTTCAATTATATTTCAAAGATAATTTGAAGGACTTGATTTTAACACATTTGGCTTCTTTGAAAATCGAAATAGGAGACTATTTCCCAGACATTTGTTCAGAAAACTGGCAGTTTAAATTGGTGAGAGACCCTTTCAAAGTTGATGTGGACATACTTCCTGCTTTTCTTCAGGAACAGACAATCGACCTAAAATGTGATTCTCAAGCAAAGGCTGAATTCCCAAACATGACTGTTGAAGACTTTTGGTTGAGCTATTTGCCTGTGTACCCACAAGTGTGTTTGGAAGCTGCAAAGTTATTGGTGCAGTTTTCATCAACCTATCTGTGTGAGGCAGGATTTTCTACACTAGCTGTTATAAAATCTAAATATCGAGCACGATTAGACGTTCAAAATGATTTGAGATGTGCATTGTCACAATTGCAACCAAACATAAACAAACTTGTGAAAGACAAACAGTGCCAGCCGTCTCATTAAATTTGTCGGGTAACAAATGATTAAAATGCCAAACATATGTATAATTACAACTAATTAATAAATTAGTGAATACACTCTTTTAACATTATATATGTATTTAAATACAAAATGTTACTTTCAAACAGTTTTTTTAAATGTATGTATAATAATACAGCTAATGTTAAAATACTTGAATTTTAATGTAACCTATAGCAGCACTATAGGGATAAGTTGAAATTTTAGTTTTAACTAGGGGAGGGGGGAGTGTCGTGGCCACATATATTAGTTAAAAGGGGGGCATGGACTTTAAAAGGTTGAGAACCCCTCCTTTAAAGGAAAGAACTCCGAACTCTATATCATCCCAAAAAAAAAAAGTTACACACATATGCACATACTCATACAGTTACAATTGACAAGTTCGCCAAGGTCCATACAGCATCCTTACATATGACATACTAGTAAAGTAACTCATTTATTTGGACAGTTTTACTAACATTATCTGAATAAAGTGCCCTTTTTCTTGTTATAGTCGTAGGCATCTGATCAAAGACTGGTGCACAGGGGAGGCTCTTGCCAATGGGCGCATGGATANCTTTCTTGTTATAGTCGTAGGCATCTGATCAAAGACTGGTGCACAGGGGAGGCTCTTGCCAATGGGCGCATGGATACGTGCCCTCCAAAATAAAACAACATGCCATGCATAGCTTTTCTATAAATCTTTCTTTCATATTTTAAGTGTAAATGTAGTGTATTTGATAATTAAGTTCAGTATCACTAGGCTGCGAATAGTGTCTTCTTACTTTAGACGTGGACGTCTGCGCCCACGCTGCTGTTTATTTTTCCTTGTCGAAGGCACACGAAACGTATCGGAAATAGCCGAAGTGTGGTAGAATCGGGGCACAAGCCATCTATGCCCACGCGGTTCAGGCAGTGCTGTAACAGCTCGATAGATGGCAGGTGCGTCTCGTCTGCGATGTGTTTTCTGACGACGTAACGCATTATGCACAGTTACTGTTGCAGTTTTATATTCAAGGCTCGAGAATTTGTGAATATTTTGAAAATAACAGAGCATGATATCATCTTTTTTAAAATTTGCGTATTATTCAGATTTTAATGTTTTTAGATCGCATTCGCAGTAAATTCGGCACATTATTTGTTGTTACGTAATGATTTTTATATTGCTGAATTTTTGATTACATAATGTTTGCGAGATGTGTGATTTAAATATTTATTTATCTTTATGATATAGGCCCCAACTGTTATAATTTAAATAAGTTCGGCAACTGACATCCAAGAATTCTGTTTGAACTTTATATTTTTTAAATGTTCATCCTCCATATTAAATAGTTCTGACCGAACGCAGACTGAATTAATCAGCATTTTATCACGTTCGTCTCGATAAAATCCACCTTGCACGTCCATTGTTTGTATTTGCAACGTGAACATTCCACGAATGCGCGCTAAAGAATAGGTTGTTTTATTTTTCTATAATCTTAGGACACAACTTGGGAAAAAAGTTCCGTTTTCTGAATGCTTCGACTTGGAACACAAGTTGACTTGAGACACGGTAGGTTGGGACAGCGCCGTGACGTCAAGAGGATCACGTCAGTCAATCAGCGTATCTTTGTCCTAAGACACAGGTTGGGATAGCGCAATTGTTGACATGCCTTTCCTGAATTTACGTGTAGCATGCCGTACTCATTCAAAAAATAAAGTGAACAN
Organism: Clitarchus hookeri; assembly: GCA_002778355.1. Taxonomy (NCBI): domain Eukaryota; kingdom Metazoa; phylum Arthropoda; class Insecta; order Phasmatodea; family Phasmatidae; genus Clitarchus; species Clitarchus hookeri. The sequence continues at coordinate 173,957 of NQII01000551.1, read as the reverse complement.
GATAGCGCAATTGTTGACATGCCTTTCCTGAATTTACGTGTAGCATGCCGTACTCATTCAAAAAATAAAGTGAACAGAATCAGATTTTTTTTAGGGACGCAGTTAGTGTATCACGACAGACATTGAATTAAAAATCTTGGCCCTCTGTGACAGCAACTTATTCTAATGCAAACCTATCACACCCAAAAGAGAAATTATACATGTAATTTGAGTAAAAAATAATCCGTAAAACTATTTGGTTTGCAGGATAAGATGATAAAACCGTGTTTTATTGTTTGTGTTATATCTTTTTGGTTTTGACGAAACGTGAGCGACTAGAGGTGTTGTTGGCCTAAAACATTTGGATCACAAGACGGAAAAAAACATTTAAGGAACTAACTGAATTTGCAAAATGAAATGAAAATTGTAATGCTGGGGCAGGTAGATATACGAAATCAGTTGAATGAAGTATACAAAAGTTTAGTTAAAATACAGAATGATATAGTATAAATAATATATACATAATATCTACAATAAAAGAATGAAATTATATTTTTCGGATTTTTTTTAGTCAAGTTTTTGAGATCATGATGAAACTGCTAAAAGTGAAAAATCCTGTTTGTTTAGAGGTTTGTTAGTTTGTTGCATCTTCANCTTTGAGATCATGATGAAACTGCTAAAAGTGAAAAATCCTGTTTGTTTAGAGGTTTGTTAGTTTGTTGCATCTTCAATAAAGTATTACATTAATTTTTAACTTTGTGTCCTCATTTGAAATTTTTCCTAGAGCCGCCACTGCTGGCGCGTGTCATAGAAGTTGCCGTATCTTCTTTAAACTTAGTTTTATTCTTTACATCATACTATTATATTTCGTTATCTTTCTTGATAACCTGTCCACACCTAGATTTTTATCCAAACAGTTTGGTACATATGTCCATGCCTTATATAACCATTCGTATGCTGAATAGCACACCTCATTACTAAAAAAAGTGTGAAAGCCTCTTAGCTACATGATAGTTTACAAAGTATACAACCATAATAATAACTAATAAAGAAATAACTGAAAAACTTAAACAATGTAGTTCCCCAAATTTTATGTTTTCAACAAGGATGGCAAATAAATGATTTCTTTTTCAAACTTTGTAAATTTTACCATTATGAGGTTCAGAGGTATGTTAATTAGCACGACACATTGTATTCATTCTTCTGCTTTGAAGTCAATCATCATGGACGATTACATTAATATCGATGAGCCAGTAATTTCTGAAGACAGCATAACAAAGTAGAGCTTCACACACACAAACTATCCTTTCCTGGTCGGGTTAGATACATTACCATCGGAAGTTCGTATCACGGTACACCAAGATATATACACTCTTCTGAATGATGAAAGAAGATTAATCCAAACCGACGAAGACGAAAACATCGAGCAATTGTGTTCTTCGCCTGCTCGATCGCATCACATATTTACTCAATGGTGTCGAGGTGGACCAGACAAGAGATGTTGGCATAACGATACACACAAAATTTAAATGGTGACAGCTTGCAGCCCAGGAGATTTTCGCATTTTTCCCTGGCCCACAAAGCTAACCAGAAGCTGGTATATGCTACGAACCTGGAAAGTGAGTTATCTTTCGCTTGCACCCAACAACAGTTCTTCCCGTCAGCATCCAAGGCGTGGTGTGATTTTCTGCATCCATGAAATCTTTCACCGTGGACTGCACAAAATGGAATTCACCCTTACTGGTCGAGAATGATGAAGCGTCGAACCAGGCAACTGTATGCGAGAGAATGCATCGTCGACTCCGCGTGCTTGCGAGTGTTCCCACAGTCGATGATGCTGCATGATCCGGTAGCTCCAGGGTCTTACTGTTGGCCACTCGCCAACGTTGCTGCTGCCCAGCCACAAGTCTCCCTGGGGTGGTCGTCTGCCATCGTCGGTCCTGCTGCTGCCGAGCCAGGTGTCTCCCAGCAAGAAGTCGCCGAGCAGACGATCAAAGAGCAACCCAATCTACAGTGCGATGATAACCCAAGAGATAGCTAATAGGAAACAAGTGCGGACGTTTGTGTCGATGGTTGTCACAGTGAGCCCATAACATATGCAGGCCTTTGCAGGGCACTGCTGCTTTCTGCCATACATGAACTTATGTTTCTTTAGCTTTACTTTGGACCCTATCTGCAGAAGATGGATGCCATCTTGAAAAAATAAAATTGAAAAACGAACAATGGTTGTTTGGTTAAACGGTATTGTTTATATATACTTCATTAGNGCTGCTAATGGGGAGAACCGAGCAACTATGTAGAGGGGTGGATAGGCATGGCTGGTCGCGGTCGGTGTGCAGTGACGCGGGAGTGGTCAGGGACCGTTCCGCTCTGCACTTGTCGTTCCGCGGAAACGCAGATGCTAGCGTTTAATTCACTTCTGCCTATAATCCATTCAAGGTTACTTCACACTTTTCTGAAGTCCTGCTAAAGTTCCACTTCCAGGATATTTCTTCGCCTTATGCGACTAAAGTTTAACCGTGTCTAGAAAATTACACCAAAGGGCAACGCACCAAATTCGTTCTCACTCAGCTGTTATAATATTTTGCACGAGAACTACACTGAAGAGCCAAAAAAACTGGTACACATGAAAGGGTGGGGGAAACGGGAGATCCCCAAGAAAACCCGCCAACCAGCGGCATCGTCCAGCACGATTCCCACGTGTGAAAATCCGGTAGCGATCCCGCTAGGAATTGAACCCGTTTCGCCTAGGTGGGAAGCGAGTAGTCTGACAACTACACAACCGCGACCCCTGCGATCTNCATCTTGAAAAAATAAAATTGAAAAACGAACAATGGTTGTTTGGTTAAACGGTATTGTTTATATATACTTCATTAGTATTATAATAAATTGTTCATAAAAATAAATAAGTGCTCTTTTTATTTTTTACCGATAAAAATAAATATACCAATATAGTCTTTTGAAACATTTCCCTCGAATTTGCTAAAACAAAGTTTTGTACACGAACTCTGAACAAACTATTTTCACTGCTGAATATGTAAATCGCTACACTAATGAAGTGTAATCCATTTGCAATATAATCAAGACCACATACAGTACCAGTTGTGCGATGCAAATAATAATAAAAGTGACGTCGTAGAAAAGTCACTGCAACACAAGATATAGGGGGCGCTTGTGGCCAGTACCCAGTGCTCAGAAGATCCGTACANCATCTTGAAAAAATAAAATTGAAAAACGAACAATGGTTGTTTGGTTAAACGGTATTGTTTATATATACTTCATTAGCATTATAATAAATTGTTCATAAAAATAAATAAGTGCTGTTTTTATTTTTTACCGATAAAAATAAATATACCAATATAGTCTTTTGAAACATTTCCCTCGAATTTGCTAAAACAAAGTTTTGTACACGAACTCTGAACAAACTGTTTTCACTGCTGAATATGTAAATCGCTACACTAATGAAGTGTTATCCATTTGCAATATAATCAAGACCACATACAGTACCAGTTGTGCGATGCAAATAATAATAAAAGTGACATCGTAGAAAAGTCACTGCAACACAAGATATAGGGGGCGCTTGTGGCCAGTACCCAGTGCTCAGAAGATCCGTACAACAGGATGGAAAGTCAGAAGTCTGTGTGCTAGGAGGCAGATCAGTATGCCATGGCGTCGTGCTTGCGAAAAATATCACCACTCAGACCTATTCGAATGGAGTCGTATGGTCGGACTGCACGAAGCTGGATGGTCGGCTCATCGTATAGCCTTTCGCCTTGGCCGCGAAGTCGCCACTGTGACACGATGTGTGCAGGCGTGCAGGTCGTACGTCATTTAGAGTGTAGGTACTGGTCCTGTCAGACGCACTACAGGAAAATAAGATCATCTTATACTCCTACGTGCAGTAGCAGAACGTGGCACCACATCCAGAGAGATCCTGCAGTGTGTGAGGCCTGCGCTGCATTTGTCTGTCTCGACGAGAACAGTTCATCGCCGTTTGAACGATGCTGGCCTACAGGTACAGTGTCCATGCGCCGTTTGCCTTCGACCTCTCGGCATCGGGTGGCATGCCGTCAATGGTGCCAGGATCGTCAATACTGGGCAGAGGAATGGCGACGTATTGTGTTCTCCGACGAGACCCTCCTCATTCTTAATGCAGTTTATTATAGAAAATTTACAATGTACTAGTTGTTTAATACTTATATAATTTTCACTGTGTGTTATTTCCTTCATGTAAAAAGGCAGAAACTTATTGATAAAATATAAATATGTTCCTGACGTTTTACAACTAGCAGTTAACACACAATTAAAATTAAGCACAAAAATATTAAACGACTCGTAAAATACGAATTTTCTATAATCGTTCATTGTCAGTAATTACTCTGAATCCAAAATTATGACACGAAAACGAAGAATTTCTGCAAAAGAGGCGAAGCCGAGCTTTAAATCAACTTCAAGGAATTCAACAGGGCAGATGTATGTTCGGAAAAAAGGCCGATGAGTTATGGGTGAAATGCACTGCCAACCGCACCAACCTAACATTTAAAAAATAACGAAACTGAGTGAGTGAATAGACATGGGTGGCTCTTGGCAGCGAGTTCTTGAGAGCCAATGCGGGTGATTGAGGTGAGCATGGGGCAGCGCCGGAATGAAAGGGCGAGGAAAACGGGATATCCCCGAGAAAACCCGCCGATCAGAGGCATCGTCCGGCACGATTCCCACATGCGAAGATCCGGGAGTAACCCGGCCGGGGATTGAACTCGATTCGCCTCGGTGGGAGGCGAGCAGACTGACCGTTCAGCCACTGCGGCACAAAGAATAAGAGTAATTCCGATGTCATTGTTGAAGTTTAATGGTAATGGGGTGGTGAAACAGAATTCGGATTTTGATTGGATCTCTATTGCCTACGTTGACTACGAAAAGCGTAACCAAAAAACGATATCTCAATCAGACAATTTGAGAAAATATCTCCCTGTGTTCTTCGTTTTTTTGGATACTTTTTTCGTAGTCAATACAGGCAATGGAGATTCAATCAAAATCCGAATTCAGTAATTCCGATACCGTAGTGGGGCAAAGAGCGTGCGGCGTTGCGGGCAGATGCGCTGACCGCCAGGGGGCCATTTCCGGTGCGGATAAAGCCACCCCGCGGAAGACCCACGCCGTCTGCTGTCGACAA
>NQII01000551.1:134702-166638 GCA_002778355.1 Clitarchus hookeri | reverse complement strand
CAACTCTATCACGCCACCAGAGGGAGGTTATCGCCATTATGTCGTGGCGACGCAGGCACGCGGGAGAAAAAGAAAACGCCTCTAAATGGTCTGGGCGTATATTGCTGACGGCTGGCTGCTGGCTCCTATTTGATTTATAATAACGAGGGTATGTAAACTTTTCAAAGCGCCATTTTTTTTTTTCGTACCTTTAGTTGAAATTTACGGAAAGTTCCAACCACCCTCAATATAGCAAATAAAATAAGAAATTAAAATCTATTGTGAAAATAAAGATCTGTAAAGATATACAGTGTAAATTTTTGCATTAAAATGTTAACAGTTCATAGTTAAATCTTATTGAGTTTGGTTTAGGATAATTACTTGTCATGTACGAAACTTAAAAAAAAACAGAGCAGTCTGCAAGTCATTAAAACAAATTTTCATGAGCTGCAGAAAACTTTCATTTAATATATATTTACAACTCTCCATCTGAAACAACGTTTATAATCGAATGTTTTCCAACTTCCCCCCTTTTTTTCCTGCTTTCTTTCTGAAAAGTTGCTTATGAGTTTACCATCCTGTTCTTATGTTTGGGTCTTCGGACATTTGGTTATCTTTGTGTATTTATGTACGTAGTCTATATGTGTGCGCGTGTCTTCTTTATATTTCTCTCTTGCGTTACCGAATTTTATAACACTTCATGTTTAGTGAATGCAATTGTATCGAGAAAAATATAATTTTGTCAAAACCTATTAACAAATACCAAAACTTCTAAAGGATTCCAAATAACACAACATGCAATAAGTCTGGAATAAAATCATGGATTAAAACAGGAACTACATAAAAGTCATATTTTGATACGCTGCAAGTATTGCGTCACATATCTGTTGTTATATTAAAATAAATAAGTCATTCCAATGAAGATCTTATTCAACCATTTCCACTAAACAATTTTGTACAAATTTTCACATAACATTTAAGCTATGAAAATGAGTTTTAATCGCAAATACTGACAATTAGGTTTTAACTTATATATGTATGTAGATCGCAGTTACTGATAAAATGTGGCATTTATATAAAAGTTCATACGACACTTATATTCTAGGTTTATTTTTGATTCTCTGCAAGATTAACTTAAAAGATTTATGGATTAGGTTAAGCATATTATGGGTCTTAGTGAAAAATATATTGTATTACGAATTATTGAGAAAATAGCACAAAGTCTGTAACGGTGGCGAGTGGTGAAATGTTGCAAGGCAAGCTGTCGTTAGCTGTGTGCTGTACCCTGTTGCTTGCTAGTTTACACTTCTACCTCTAAAACGTAGCTTGGCAGCTGATGCCACAGGACGCGTGTAATGGGCCCCTTGCTGCTCGCTGATGAGTGGTCGGAATGCGTTCAGTTTCCCCAGGCTGCACGGCGGTTACTGGCTCCTGCTGCGAGCACCGACAATGTACAGCAGTGAGCAAGCGCCGTGTTATGTTTCTAATATTTTGTACCAGGGACTAGAGGGAATTTATTCTATTATGAAGGAAGAACTGAAGTTAATGATGAAGATAGAGTAGATATTTAATACAATTTCTAGGAGTTACAGTAAGTACAAGATAGTGGTGAGGGAGGTCCTATTCAATTAGAAGATATTAATAACCTCAGAAAGACAGACTGACATACAGGCCCCGTACAAAGTGTTGCCGAGTATTATATAGTTTCTGGCAGCGTAATTATCCCAAATACCGTGCCGCCGGGAGGGGAGCTCCGCTGGTTCTTTGATGATATGTTTAATAAAATATTACTGCTGTTATGTGTTTTGGATTCTTCGCCTGGCCTGGATACAAATGCGTCGCTGCTGTTCGCCAGGCTTGTCCGCCCTTACTGAACCATAGCATCTCCTCCGGTATCAATGAAAAAAGAGATGTCCTGATATCTTAGCGGGTACAGCGGAAGAAGTGTGGGGGATGCAGTGGTGCGGTCCATGTCATCTTCTGGCTGCAGGAATGGACAAGGGCGTAGACTCTTCGCTACGGTAGGACTAAGTCAGATACGATATAAAGAGAGAAGGAAATGTTAAAACGGAGCTGCGAATGTCGCGAAGTCCTCCGTAACTACGTCTGTAATGCCAGGGCAGCGTTCTGCTGAGTGTGTAACTGTCAGGTGCGGCGGCCTTGAACTTGGCATTAGCTAAGGCGAGCAAATACTTTTCCACGCGACCGCGGCAGACCACTCCGGGTGGGACCGATTCGCGCCAACCTCTTCTTGAAGTCTTGTTGTAATGTTTATTTTTACGTGGTAACTGAATACTGAATGTCCCTAATGACTGACTAAAAGTGATTTAAAGAAGTCTTTGAAATAACAATTGTTAGTTGAAAATGACAAAAGGTACTAAAAGGATAAAATACAACAGTGGCCTACTGCCATCACCAATAATGACAAAATAATTACACAATTGCTGTAAGTTACAATAAGGTTATTACAAAACGATTGCTGAAAAATATAATGAAAGTAGCCAAACATAACAATTATATGATCAGTCTTAAAAATCAGTACATAATTTGTAAATGCCTGTTAGGATGGAGTAGAATAAAAGTTTGGTACGTAGGAGAATTCTGCAGAAATTTTTGAAGTGATGCAATTTTGTTTACAACTTTTTAGTGAAAAAAAGTATCTCTTTACATGCACTCTAAAATTATGAAATTTGCAATAACAAACTGAACCATTTAGGGTTTTAACTAACATACCGTGAGTTTTAAGTACATCACCCCAATGAAATGCCGTCTCAGACCAGGTTGCTATCGCATCCATAATTGTCGTCTTCTTACGTTAGCTTAATAATATTTGATACCAAAATAATATTTATTTTATCATTATACTAAACATTGCTCAACTTGTACGAATTGTATGCTATGCCATGTTCCTCAAATAAAAAAGAATTCACTTTATATTTTTTTAATTGTTTGATGTCAAATACTGAATTTTACTGTTTTGATGTAGCCATAATAACAAATACTAAGTTGTACAAATGAAAGATTTACAACGTAAACTAATTCCGTGGGCTACTGCTTGACATAAATGTGATCCCCAAATAACAGTTCAATGTTAAAAACATACAAACATTTCTTTATATTTAAATTTTTTCATATCTATGTCTTATTATTTAGTGATTACATATGCGTCACGCGGTAGCCCATGGCATTAGCTTACATTTTACATTTTTTAAATTTGTACAACTTAGTTAGTATTTTGTTACTATGGCTGCAGCAAAACAGAAAATTTTCGGATTTGACATTAAATTATTTAAAAATTATAAATTGTAAAAATGATATATTCGCGGAAAATGGCATCACATACAATGCGTACAAGTTGAANATTATTTAAAAATTATAAATTGTAAAAATGATATATTCGCGGAAAATGGCATCACATACAATGCGTACAAGTTGAACATTGCTTGGTGCAAATATAAAATAATTATTTTTTTTGGTATTCAAATTTCTTATCTGTATTTACTGCCCCAGTCTTACCATATGCAAACAATCAGGGTATCACTGCGAATGCTGAACCTGGAGTNTCTTATCTGTATTTACTGCCCCAGTCTTACCATATGCAAACAATCAGGGTATCACTGCGAATGCTGAACCTGGAGTTGTCAGTAAACAGTACATAGTTCCACTGTTCGTGGCCTGCTCTCTATGTTCTCCGCACCACGTTAGTCGGGCAGTTTTGTGGATAGCGGACAATGGGATAAGTGCCAATCGCCACCCCTTTACCCTTCTCCTACAATAACCTAACACAGTAGAAGTCGTGTCATTTATTTATACTCAGTTTGTGCTAATTTGTGCCGCAAAAATTACAGTTCTTGCTATTATAGTTACTGTGATAGTCATTTCAGTGTGTATGTGGNTTGCACTATCATCTATTTAAATCAGTTATATGAATTATTTGTGTTCAGTTCAGTATGTGCCCATTTGTGCTGCTAATATTACTGTCTGTGCTATTCTGGTTACTGTGTTACAATATTAATTTAATTTGTTTTTTGGAGGGGGAGGGGGAGGTGAGGGTGTATGGGGACATGCCACCGCCCCCATCAATTCTCCTCCACCAAAACCGATCACAATAAAGGTTACTTAATTTATTTATGCTCAGTTTGTACTAATTTGTGATGAAAATATTAGAGTTTGTGTTATTATGATTATTGAGATATAATGATGTCATGTTGGTGAGTGGAGAGGGAAGAGACATCACTATTACCGATCACAATAAAAGTCACGCCATTTATATGTGACTAGTTTGTGATGTGATAAGTTATGTGTTAATTTATAGAGTGATCGGGTGAAGGTGGAGGGTGAGAGGTTAGCATGTCGCAAGCCTCCCCACTATGACATGCTTTCATCTGAGTTACCAAAATGCGACACAAATTAGCACAGACTGAGCAAAAATGAATGATATGACTTTCAATTAGATCGATGATGGGGCTGGGGCTGAGGGGACGGTTGGCGACATTCATCTCAATGGTATACGTCTCGCAGCTGCACATTCATAAGGTCCCACTTAATCAAGGCTGTTTACGGTAAAATGAGCACTTTTGAAATCAACCTTTGAAAAATACCACTCCCCTTACATGCCTATATATTTAAAAGGGGACACTGACTGTCACGTGTCCAGTAAAGTTAAATTAAAAGTGTTAGGTAAACACTTGTAAGTACAGAAATATTTTCTTTTAATTTATTTTTTTAAATACATAAAAGTGTTATTATAATTTTTTTTTATATTTGATTTTCTAATAACATTACAGTTGCCTTTGAGCGACGCACGAATAAAGTGATCAGCCCCTTGCCAATGCTTTTTTACATATGGCGTAGTAATACACAATGTTAATACAAGTAGATCTTAATTAGGGTGATAAAAAGTGCTCAGTTTACCGTGAACAGCCGATACAATCACCTAAATACAGTGCACCTGAAAATAGTCGTTCCTGTTTGTACTCTTATGTTCCTAGCGAAGGCGTTTGCTGAGCAACGACTGTGTGTTTGGCAGTTGGGCCAAACAACTATATTTTCATGGCATTGCACTTCTTGCACTTGCATTGCTGACTGGGTGAGGTGGTGCAGTGGTAAACATTCGGGTTCGCATTCGCAAGGACCTGGATTGGACTCTCAGTTCGGCCATTATGATTCAAGTTTTCGATGGTTTCCCTAAATCACTGCAGGCGACTGCTGAGATGGTTCCGTACCACAGGCCACGGCAAATTCCTTCCCAGCTCCGTGTCTAATGATCTCGCTGTCAACGACACGTCAAGTCCTGCCTACTTACCTCCTTACGTCCACTGCTGAAGGATCGACAGGCATTTCCAACCTGTCGGCACTTCTGCAGACCCTGGATATGACACTCAGTGGGGCGTCTAGCGATTAGGACCTCGTCTGAATTGGCTGGTCTCCAATTGCCCCATAATTCTTCCCTGCGTAATATCGTCTACATAGGTTCTTCGAGTGATTGCGGTTATATGCACAATTGCTGCACTTCAAGGACATCCACACAAACCACTCCGTAATGTTACGCCTGTTGCAGAGCAGTGTATATTGCCCCTGGTCGTGTCTATAGTAGCACATACAAACCGTGTAGCCCGCATTTGCACTGTATAGTACAGTTAAACTTAATTTGTTTTCACAAGAGTGCAGTTTGTGCACCTACCGGTCATCGCCCTGGCTGAGAAAACCCATATTCAGAGCTTTACATAGATTTTCTTTGTGGCCGTCAAGTACAGCTATCAGGACACAATACTTTTTACGAAACGGGATTCCTACAAGAACATACACTGCTCAAAATAATCAGAGGGACAAGATTTGGAACACACATATTGTTACACAAGCTGTATACACAGTGATATATTAGTTGTCAGTAGATCATTCAAACCTTTATCCAACAGTCGTATACATATTGTTTGTGTCTCAATGAACACATGGATGTTGAAATTGGACATTAAACACTAGCCTCCGGTTTGGGAAAGAGCTTGGCCATTACACGTGCATAAACTAGTCTGATAACGCACTGCGTGTGATACACTTGTATAAGTGAACAGAGATTTTCACCAAAATATGAGTTCCTCTTTTCGCTTTCTTTTGTTTTCGTGTGTTTTATTCATATTTGCATACGTGTAATTATATTTATAAACATTCTCTCATCACACGTAAAACTACCAGATTTTTGTAAGTTCGGAGAAATATTATTATCATTTTTCATGTTTTTCGGTTTTGAACTCAGGTCCGTACAACAGACCTATAAGAAGCTTCAATCTTCTTTGTACAGAAAATTCCATCGGTGTTACGAGAAAGCATTTAAGCATTTTCGATGCTAGAGAATATAATATGTTTATAGTATAATAGTAAGCTGTCTGTATTTTTTTCTGAACCATTTATATGGTTTCCTATGGTGTGTTAGTGATTTGTTAATAAAGTGTATAATTAACAGCATCTTTTGCTGCTGATTCTGTATATTTTTGTCTCACAGAGATCAATATGAAGCGTTTGTTCGATGGCGTACCCATGATTTATGTCCTATCATTGTCCTCGATCGAGCCGCCCTTGTGGTTAACGATATCGTTGCATCATCGATTGCGACTCCATCTTCAGTCTCTCCATTAGAGGTACCATTTGTTGCGGCATCAACGTCGTCTTCAAGCGTGTTGTTACCATCCATCTATATTACGAAACATTCGTNTCTTCAGTCTCTCCATTAGAGGTACCATTTGTTGCGGCATCAACGTCGTCTTCAAGCGTGTTGTTACCATCCATCTATATTACGAAACATTCGTTATGCGGCTATAGTGCTTTGCTTATGCTCGCAGAAAATATTTTACCATAAACATTCGGTATTAAAAGGCAATGAAGCACTTGTCTTCCACAATGAACAAGAAAAAAAATAGAAAAGTTTATAATTTCTGAAAGAAAAAAAAAATGGGAAGACGTTGGCCTTGTCTTTGCGAAGCCCAGACATTTTGACAACCGCAAGATACTGTACACGGACATGGATTCGTCCGTGTTCCATGTTCGAACGCGAGATGTAGGAGACGTGGCGGACGTTGCTGTTGGTTGGCGGGTTTTATCGGTGTGCTTCCGTTTCCCCCACGCTTGCCATCCGCCACTGTTCCATATTCATCTCAAGACCTCTCTGTGAAGCACCAACAAAAATCACTCAACTCTATTCGAGTGCGAAACCTTTCCAAAATGCTCATGCATTCTTGATTCTTCACCGAGTTGAGGGCTGGACATTTCCGAAGGTAAGAGACTAGTTCTACTGCCAAACCAAAAACCATATTCGGCTATCGCGCTAAACTCTTAGATGTAATGTGACCTTGCCCTTAATCGTAGAACAGAAGAAAATCATTTTTTGAAATTAAAGAAAACTCGCAGAAAGAATGGCGAGACCTTGGAGGGCGAAGTCCGAGTCTTAAAGTCGATTCGCGGTTTCTTCACACTTTTTGAATCAAACCTTTGAAAAATCACACCGTGTATGACGTGCTTGATTGTTTCCTACATATGTTATGCATCACAAGCGTTTTGTACTCGTGTTAATGTAAAAAGTTCCTTATTTTTGTTAAACTGAACTTTTATTTGTATTTAATTAAAATACAGGATGATTCACGAGGAGTTACCGTCCCTCACATTGCTTATTCCTTGCATCATTTGGAGCACAATATGTCATATACACGTGGATCCTATTCCCAATATTTACATCATGATTCGAAACATTTGAAGAATGACGAATAAAAATATAACCCTTTCAGAAGTAAATACAGGGATGTATTATCGGACAGTATTGTTACACTTGGCAGCACGCTTACAAAGAGCACGTGTTGCACTACATAGCTGCACACGGCTGTCGTTGATTTCAGTAGCAGCACGTTAGTAGTTAGTAGTACGCGTTAGTAGTTCCTCACATGTTTGTGCAATCCTTTTGCAAACAATACGCATTAATCGAGTGGTGACAGATCTGACGACCGAGGAGGCCAGGGGCGAAAACCACATCGTCCTATCCATATCTCAGGGAAATGCTCATTTAAGTGTTCAACCAGAGCACGGTGGAAGTGAGGAGGTGCACCATCATGCTGGAAGATCATACGACGTCTCACTGCTAACTGAATATACTCAAGTAACAGCGGCAGTTCTTCTTGCAAAAATTGCAGCTACACCACACCAGTCAAGGTGTCCCGGGAACATGAATGGCCCAATCAGCTGATCGTGTAGGACACCACTCCCATATTGATGCTGAAACGGTGTTGAAAATTCCTTTCCACTGTAGAGTGGATATGCTGATTGTCGAATTACTCTGGAAATATTGGGAATAGGATCCACATTTATATTAAATATTTTGCTCCAAATGACGTAAGGAATAAGCCCCGCGAGTGGTGGTAACTCCTCGTGAATTATCTTGTATTTCATTTATAATTAAAATGGATCAAATAGTAGAAAATAGACGTGTTGATAATACCTAGTAAGAAATTGTTGTTATGTAAAACGTTATTACACTCAGTGCGCACGAATTCGGTGCGTTGTCCCCTTGGTGTAATTTTCTAGACTCGGTTAAGCTTTGGTTGCATGAGGTGGAGGAATATCCTGGAAGTAGAACTTTAGCAGGGCTTCAGAAAAGTTGGAAACATCCGTGAATGAACTATATAGCCTTCATCTTCGTCTGAGAAGAACGGAGGGCAATGTGCACAGATTGGCGCGAAGTGGTATACGTTCACGTATATTTTTTTTTTATTGTGCCTTCTGCAGGGAAGAATTATTTCTCGGCGATGGCTGCACTGCCGGGCGGAATCGCCGTCGTGAGAGCGTCTGTTGTCGTCCACACTCAGGAACAGCGGCGAACGCAGCAGAAGGAGGCGAAGATCAATCGCTTCCTGCGCGGCCAGGAAGAGTGGTTATGTGATGTCGCCGGGAGGAAATGGAGTCGGCGGGACCGGAAACTGCGCCAATAGCTGTCGCGCTGCGCAGGGGGTCCGTGCTCGAGCATGAGGGGAGAGCTTTATAGTTTAAAAGCAACCGGGGGTGGGGGGGACAGCCAAGTGGTGTTATGCACATGTTCCAACTTGAAGAATGCCATGCATCGTAAACAACATCCGTTGGCTGCGTTTATTTTTCTTTCTAAGAGATAAAATTCTTAGCAAACACAATGCCTTTGTAAACATTTTGTGTTCTTCTGGATGTAGTCGATGTTGTCCACTTTATGAAAGTTGTTAATTTTTTTTTTTTACGCTTAAGATAAAATGTTCCGAACAGCAAACTCTGGCATTATAACGTCAGCTAATATTGGACAACAGGAGCGAATATCACTGGGTCATTTCGCACATATATGGTTTATTCAAGATTACCTAACTTAGTTTCTCACCATTAGACTCGATAGGTCCCAGAGGCTAATGATATAAATTATACAACGCAAAACTGGAATTTAAAAAAAATCCTGTTCTTTCAAANACCAATGCCGATTTCAGAATGTAAGTATTTTTTGATAGAATTTCCTAGCGAGATTCTGACGAACAATTTTACCGCATATGATGTCATAGAACTTGGGTCAGGAAACCTCTTTTCCGCACCGTCTCTATAACTTATTGTGTGACAACAAAATCCATTAAAGTAAAATTTTTCATTTTCCAAAAATGTATCTACGATGAAATTCTAATTTGCAGGTATTGCACCTTTTATACACCAATATATGTGTGTATAAAATACGTGGAAGGATAATNAATGAAATTCTAATTTGCAGGTATTGCACCTTTTATACACCAATATATGTGTGTATAAAATACGTGGAAGGATAATTAAATGCACTGGAGCGTTGTAACAAACGCCAAATAACATATATACGTTCATATTTCGCATTCCTTACGTATATGCATGTCACAGCCTTCTGCTATTTTCGATTTTCACTCCTTTTCGGTACATGAATAAGTTTGTGTAATTAATTTTTATACGTTGTACCGTACATCTGTTTGTAAGATTTTACGCCCTGTAAGCATGCATTGCTTCAACTTAGTGAACTAACTGACATATGATAAAAATCAAAAGTAAAAAAATTGTCAACAAATTAATTATTTGCAAGTTCATCATGAGAAATGCATTTTAATATTTTAAAAATTAACAATTTAATGTCTTAGCAACTTATTAAAACTACTACAAAATTTTATAACTGCAGTGATTCTCTATCTAGTATTTAAACCTTCCCGTCTTTGATGACAGAAAAATCGTCGTCCCTCTTTTAGAGTGTAATTTTTGCCAGGGAGACGTAGCAATGTTCTAATTGGTTAATTTTTATGGCGTATATTTAATTTTTCAGCATTGACAGTATCTCAACGCCTGCCTTTGAAGCTCTAGTTCAAAGAATCTGAAAATGTTGTAGGACAGATGTATCCTTGTATTTGCTAGAATCCTGGACATATATTATTAAGCGTCATAATGTGCTTTAACATTTCTTTAGGTCGCTAATATGAAACACTTTTGCTATTTATGCACTTTTATGATTAAAGTTACCTTAGAACTTTAAGCCCATAGATTGCTATATCTGGGAGATGAACTATGTAGATTATAATAAACCTCTAAACGTGGTAATCACCTACATTGTATTTTTTTGTAGTTTTATATGATAAATTCTTGGATAACCGGTTACCATAAAATCTTTTGGGGGATCAAAACAAGTTTTCTTGTAAAAAATGCACTAAATATGTTTGCAATACTAAAAATTGTAGGCTTGTATATTTCTAATCACAACTATAAATAGTTGAAATAAAATAATTTCTTCCATNTGCAATACTAAAAATTGTAGGCTTGTATATTTCTAATCACAACTATAAATAGTTGAAATAAAATAATTTCTTCCATATGCTTTTGATACTACCGTAATCAATTAGATAGAAGTGAAAAGGGAAAACTTTCGAATTATACTCTCTTGCATAAAACAGAACTAACGGCACCGAGACTCGAACAGCTTCCCTTGTGTTAAAAACATAAGCTGCTCAGCACGCGACCACTTAGCTTCTTCTGATGATACGATAAATATATATATATATAAACTGTGGCAAGAATACAAACGTGACTTTATTCTTTAGAAGGAATAATGTCAGTTATTTAAAGAACTACTACTGCCATTCAGAATTACATTAAGAATCTGAAGGTTGATTTCACACTTTCACAGTTGAAGGTATATAATTACAGAATATGTTTTTTATGAATCTTATACGCAGGAAAGACTGTTATTGGCATAACATACATACAACAAGAAGTTATAGATATATCTACATATATGAAAATTATATTGATGACGTTTTTAAAAGATTTGATTTCTCGCAGACAGCGACATCATTATATATGGAACCAGAAAAAGATGCAACTCTAGTGAGAAAAATACAGTACAATTACATAAGTGTCTTACCCAGGACTCAAACCAAGTCCGTAACATGGCGTGTAACCAACTGTTTTACGGAGATAGGACTCGGAGCATTAATTCTGTTGTAATAAGTCCAATGTTTTGGTAGAAACGGTTTACTAATATGAAATATTTACAGGGCCGTAATTTTGAAAACAAGTGTGTGTGTTACTTAAGTAATATAAGTTTACATAATTTACCGTAACACTATTTGTGTGCAGAATTTGGTGGAAATCAGTTTATTGGTTTCCGAGATATGGCATGAAAACTTTATTTTCTCATTTTGCGCTATCGTATAAAAAAGGTCTAAAAAAAGAGGCTCGGTGTAGGTATATATAGTGCTTCTAATAGTTACTATCTGCATACAAAGTTTGGTTGGATTTGATTAAATCGTTTAATAAAGACGACAAATTTATCTAAATTATTTATATGGCCACAGTTTTGAAAATTAGTGTCTGAGCCATTACATAATATAAGTATACACGGCCAACTTTAGTACTTCTTGTGTGCAAAATTTAAGAGGAATTAGTTAATTGGTTCCCGAAATTTGGCATAAATGTACCATTTGCGCATCTGACGCCATCTTAAAAAAAATGCAAGCAAAAGGGGCACTATATAGTCGTATTTGAAGCTTCTGATAAATACTGTCAGTATACAAGGTTTTGTTGAATTTTTAAATTTTTTTAAATATGTGTATAGCATAAAAATATAAATTATTTATACTTCCGTCATTTAAAAAAAATGTCTGACTCGGCAAAAACATATAATTTTACATGGCCGTGCACAGAACTACTTGCGTGCAAAATTCTGAGGGAATTGGTTTGTCCCCGAGATATTGAACAGAAACTCCTATCTCCATAAATTGCGGAAATAAAAGTTATGTATTAGCACATTCGATGTTTGTTATAGATACTGCCAAAATATAAACTTTGTCTGAAATTGTTTGGTTCGTACGGCACACTAATCTAAATGATTTACATTGCTGTTATTTTGAAAATTTGTGACTACAATATAAATTTTACATGGACCTCAAAAATATAAATAACTTTCACACTGAATTATGAAGGAATCAGTTTTTTTCCCGAGATAGGATCTAAAAATTAATTATTTATGTTGTGCTATTTTACTAAATGGCAGACAAGAGAAGCTGTCCGTAGACGCATTTGACGGTTGTAATATATACTGCCGGTCAAAAAAAAAAGTTGAAATAGGTTTCATTGTTTTATAAATATAGCATATTAAGCTAAAATGTTTTTACAACCGCTATTTTGAAAAATAAGCGTAGTAGAGTGGATATGTTTGGGCGACTCTTAACACCGAGATCTTGAGAGCCGATGATGGTGAAGTGAGGTGAGTATGGAGTAGCACCGGAATGCAAGGGCAGGGCAAAAGAGATATCCCCAAGAAAAGCTGCCGAATAGCGGCATCGTCCGGCACGATTCCAGCAAGTTTTTATTATAAATAAATGTTTTATGTGTGAGCCTGTTAACGATCAAAGACCTGAACTTTCGTTTCGTTTAAATTCTTTGATCCAGTAGGTATTTTCGGCATCACCGCAGTGCCAAGTAAATTTCTAAAAATATTTAAGCAAAATGTTAAATCAAAATATATTTCGATAAATATTTTAATTTAGAATTTTACTACATAAGTCTTTAAGGGAAAACCTCCACACACAAGCAAAAACACGCACACATACATAAAGGTTAAACTAGAAGTATAGCTTTACTTCAAAAATTAAGGTAAACTGATATAATAATTCAAATAATTCATATTTATAAGTAGTAAACGGTATTTTACTGAATGATGACCAATGTTTTAAAGTAGTGATCATGATAGAGCATGATATTGGTTATCACGTGTGTNTGCAATACTAAAAATTGTAGGCTTGTATATTTCTAATCACAACTATAAATAGTTGAAATAAAATAATTTCTTCCATGTGCTTTTGATACTACCGTAATCAATGAGATAGAAGTGAAAAGGGAAAACTTTCGAATTATACTCTCTTGCATAAAACAGAACTAACGGCACCGAGACTCGAACAGCTTCCCTTGTGTTAAAAACGCAAGCTGCTCAGCACGCGACCACTTAGCTTCTTCTGATGATACGATAAATATATATATATATAAACTGTGGCAAGAATACAAACGTGACTTTATTCTTTAGAAGGAATAATGTCAGTTATTTAAAGAACTACTACTGCCATTCAGAATTACATTAAGAATCTGAAGGTTGATTTCACACTTTCACAGTTGAAGGTATATAATTACAGAATATGTTTTTTATGAATCTTATACGCAGGAAAGACTGTTATTGGCATAACATACATACAACAAGAAGTTATAGATATATCTACATATATGAAAATTATATTGATGACGTTTTTAAAAGATTTGATTTCTCGCAGACAGCGACATCATTATATATGGAACCAGAAAAATATGCAACTCTAGTGAGAAAAATACAGTACAATTACATAAGTGTCTTACCCAGGACTCAAACCAAGTCCGTAACATGGCGTGTAACCAACTGTTTTACGGAGATAGGACTCGGAACATTAATTCTGTTGTAATAAGTTCAATGTTTTGGTAGAAACGGTTTACTAATATGAAATATTTACAGGGCCGTAATTTTGAAAACAAGTGTGTGTGTTACTTAAGTAATATAAGTTTACATAATTTACCGTAACACTATTTGTGTGCAGAATTTGGTGGAAATCAGTTTATTGGTTTCCGAGATATGGCATGAAAACTTTATTTTCTCATTTTGCGCTATCGTATAAAAAAGGTCTAAAAAAAGAGGCTCGGTGTAGGTATATATAGTGCTTCTAATAGTTACTGTCTGCATACAAAGTTTGGTTGGATTTGTTTAAATCGTTTAATAAAGACGACAAATTTATCTAAATTATTTATATGGCCACAGTTTTGAAAATTAGTGTCTGAGCCATTACATAATATAAGTATACACGGCCAACTTTAGTACTTCTTGTGTGCAAAATTTAAGAGGAATTAGTTAATTGGTTCCCGAAATTTGGCATAAATGTACCATTTGCGCATCTGACGCCATCTTAAAAAAAATGCAAGCAAAAGGGGCACTATATAGTCGTATTTGAAGCTTCTGATAAATACTGTCAGTATACAAGGTTTTGTTGAATTTTTAAATATTTTTAAATATGTGTATAGCATAAAAATATAAATTATTTATACTTCCGTCATTTAAAAAAAATGTCTGACTCGGCAAAAACATATAATTTTACATGGCCGTGCACAGAACTACTTGCGTGCAAAATTCTGAGGGAATTGGTTTGTCCCCGAGATATTGAACAGAAACTCCTATCTCCATAAATTGCGGAAATAAAAGTTATGTATTATCACATTCGATGTTTTTTATAGATACTGCCAAAATATAAACTTTGTCTGAAATTGTTTGGTTCGTACGGCACACTAATCTAAATGATTTACATTGCTGTTATTTTGAAAATTTGTGACTACAATATAAATTTTACATGGACCTCAAAAATATAAATAACTTTCACACTGAATTATGAAGGAATCCGTTTTTTTCCCGAGATAGGATCTAAAAATTAATTATTTATGTTGTGCTATTTTACTAAATGGCAGACAAGAGAAGCTGTGCGTAGACGCATTTGACGGTTGCAATATATACTGCCGGTCAAAAAAAAAAGAAGTTGAAATAGGTTTCATTGTTTTATAAATATAGCATATTAAGCTAAAATGTTTTTACAGCCGCTATTTTGAAAAATAAGCGTATTAGAGTGGATATGTTTGGGCGACTCTTAACACCGAGATCTTGAGAGCCGATGATGGTGAAGTGAGGTGAGTATGGAGTAGCACCGGAATGCAAGGGCAGGGTAAAAGAGATATCCCCAAGAAAAGCTGCCGAATAGCGGCATCGTCCGGCACGATTCCCGCAAGTTTTTATTATAAATAAATGTTTTATGTGTGAGTCTGTTAACGATCAAAGACCTGAACTTTCGTTTCGTTTAAATTCTTTGATCCAGTAGGTATTTTCGGCATCACCGCAGTGGCAAGTAAATTTCTAAAAATATTTAAGCAAAATGTTAAATCAAAATATATTTCGATAAATATTTTAATTTAGAATTTTACTACATAAGTCTTTAAGGGAAAACCTCCACACACAAGCAAAAACACGCACACATACATAAAGGTTAAACTAGAAGTATAGCTTTACTTCAAATATTAAGGTAAACTGATATAATAATTCAAATAATTCATATTTATAAGTAGTAAAGGGTATTTTACTGAATGATGACCAATGTTTTAAAGTAGTGATCATGATAGAGCATGATATTGGTTATCACGTGTGTNGGGTATTTTACTGAATGATGACCAATGTTTTAAAGTAGTGATCATGATAGAGCATGATATTGGTTATCACGTGTGTTCACGTTTGTGCTTAGATTTTGAAACGTATGGTTCGTTCGGTAACTAGGGTAAAAATCGCTTAAATAATCAAACTATTATTGCTGATCATGTAAGAATTGTATTTTACTTAATGAAAACTAATCTTGAGCATGGCAATCGTTCAGTGTGTTAGAAAAAAATGACAACACCGTCAGGTTCTCTCGCAGAAATGCACAAAATGTCCGTTGTTTGTCTATAGTATATTAGAGTATTTAAGCTCGACAGCGATGGAAAATTTATATATAGGCTCCTATTCTAATAAGTGTGATTAGCAAATATTAATAATATACAGGATGTGAGCTAATTCGCGGATACGGACTGCACTACACGAATCTGTGATCAAATCTAAGTAGAAAATATTCTTTGGTAAAAAAGAGTAAGGCCCTTAGTTTACGAGAATAACAACATTGAAGTAGTATGCATTAGCATACAAAACGTCGAAACTTCATAACAGGTGTTCGAAGTTTACTCTGCCCATGNAACATTGAAGTAGTATGCATTAGCATACAAAACGTCGAAACTTCATAACAGGTGTTCGAAGTTTACTCTGCCCATGACAATGCATTTTTCCGCACGTTGGATGCATGCAGCATGCACGGAGTTTTGCCGCCGGATGCACCCATGGTCATTGCCATTTCCCAGTACTCACTACATGTGAACTCCATGGCCTCTTTGGCGTTCTGAACTCGAATTGTTCCCTTGCCGTATGCCTTACGACCCGACACATTAGTTGCAGAATTGCCACATCACCTCAACTTTGTCTAATTGGAATACCACATGTTTGTTACAATGGGTTTTGTACCTTTCATGTCGGGTTTTCTCGTAAACGAAAAACGAAGGGTCTTATGCACTTTTACCAAAAAGTATTTTATACTTAATTTTGATCACAGATTCGTGTGATGCAGTCCGTACCCACGAATTACCTGACAACCTGTATATGGTAATATATTTATAAAAAAAAAAAAAAAAAAAAGCTACAGTTTTAGTCTATTTACATCTGGAAAAATTGGTATATGAGAATATTATTACCTTCTTTGTGTGGTGGTATTGTGTATATAATTCTGTACGACTAAGTAAAAGAAAGTGGTCTTTAATATTGCGCACGCCACTTCATCACTTCGCAGTTGGCATACTATACTTCAAAGATTCTCACAACTTACTTATTTTCTACATTATGTATAATATGCTCGAAAAAGATTCGCTTTTCAGATATGCTAGTGTCTTGAGATTACGTGTCAACTGTTTGACTTTCGGTGACCATGATTTNAACATTGAAGTAGTATGCATTAGCATACAAAACGTCGAAACTTCATAACAGGTGTTCGAAGTTTACTCTGCCCATGGCAATGCATTTTTCCGCACGTTGGATGCATGCAGCATGCACGGAGTTTTGCCGCCGGATGCACCCATGGTCATTGCCATTTCCCAGTACTCACTACATGTGAACTCCATGGCCTCTTTGGCGTTCTGAACTCGGATTGTTCCCTTGCCGTATGCCTTACGACCCGACACATTAGTTGCAGAATTGCCACATCACCTCAACTTTGTCTAATTGGAATACCACATGTTTGTTACAATGGTTTTTGTACCTTTCATGTCGGGTTTCCTCGTAAACGAAAAACGAAGGGTCTTATGCACTTTTACCAAAAAGTATGTTATACTTAATTTTGATCACAGATTCGTGTGGTGCAGTCCGTACCCACGAATTACCTGACAACCTGTATATGGTAATATAAAAAAAAAAAAAAAAAAAAAAAAGCTACAGTTTCAGTCTATTTACATCTGGAAAAATTGGTATATGAGAATATTATTACCTTCTTTGTGTGGTGGTGATTGTGTATATAATTCTGTACGACTGAGTAAAAGAAAGCCGTCTTTAATATTGCGCACGCCACTTCATCACTTCGCAGTTGGCATACTATACTTCAAAGATTCTCACAACTTACTTATTTTCTACATGATGTATAATATGCTCGCAAAAGATTCGCTTTTCAGATATGCTAGTGTCTTGAGATTACGTGTCAACTGTTTGACTTTCGGTGACCATGATTTATTTTTATAAGTTCCGACAATAAAATTAAGAACAGCACTTTGTGTCGTTACATCCTGACGGCATACACATTGTACCCTAGAATTATTCATAAATCAAATTTCGTGGTTCAGAATAACTTTTAAGTGAGTGTAAAAACTGTTAAGTGTCGTTGTAGTACTAATTTACAAAGGAAACATCTTAATACATATTCAGGAGGCTTTATTTGAGCTCCTGGATAATTTTTTTTGCAGTGTCCTGGAGAGAGCTTCATGTTTGTCCAGAGGCGATAAGATTTAGGGACGCGAGATCCAGTAGCAGTCTGCTCAGTCCTCTACCGGCCCGTATCAGATTTGGAAAGAGATCACGGCTTTATTATTCTTGCCCAGGTAATTTCAGCCCCCCGCACGCATCCCTTACGACTCGAAAGGAATGGCCAGGGAAGGAATCGAAATGTTCTGTGTCCGAAAACGACAAGAATATATTGCGCGATCTTATCGCGTCACATTGCATTAACCCTTGTCTCCCCCCTTTCTCTTCCAGTTCTGCGTGTTTCGCAACGAAGGGAAAAAATCTTTCCCAACCACCCGTTCCATTTCCCATAGATACAGTCAGTGCTGGTAAAACTTCATTAAGGAGACAAACTGCTCTTATTTTATTGTTAGTAAAAAATTTAAAATTATTTTATATCCAGCAGTGTACAAAACGTGTTTTTTTTTAAGTGCTGGCGTGTTTACACCGAGGAAGAAAAGTTGAGGTCCATAGAAATTGTGGTTAATTATTTTAGGCTATTCACGGTAAAGTGAGCACTTTTGAAAACCCTCTCATTTAGAATAATAGTCAATAAATATATTTTATTATAGCCTTAGACGTTAACTTTAGAGTGTGGTGAAATATATACGCTGTGTTTATTACTTACGTGGCAACATTTATTCGAAAAGGTGGTTAAAGGATAAAAAAATGGATGAAAAGAAAATTAACTAGGGCCTCAAAAGTGCTCCCATTACAGTAAACAGTCTATACTGCAATTTTATTGCATATTCTAAATATGTTACAGACTTGAGTGATGCATGATAAATTAGGTTTATTATTTGAGCTGCAATTATATTTACAGGGCAATTTTTTCTGCCCATACGTGAAAACACAAATACACACAAAATTACACACATATATTACAATTTTTTCTTCTTGGTTAATATGTAAGTCCAAAATGTAAGTCCTCGAAATGTGTAGGATTAAGACAAATTAACACAAATTAATCACAGTAAAATTCTCAGCCTATTCAAAGAAGAAAATTGAAAACTACATAACGGATTATTACGTGTGAGTGAGTGAAGAGATATGAGCGGCTCTTAACATCGAGGTCTTGAGAGCCTGTATAGCGTTATGAAGTTTTCTGAACAGGAGGTATTTTAGGTTGACCAGTGTATCAAAACCAACCTCCGGTTTAGTTCCGTACTCCTCAGATGCGCATGGTTAAATAATTATTTACCGTTTTATCAAAAGAGTGGTTTGCTTTCTAGGAACACTATACATACGAGGGTTATTCGGAAAGTAAGGTCCGAATCACCGTAGCTAATCGAATGTCGCACGAACATTGTAACGCGCATGCGCACCGACTCCCGGCATGCCTTGTTCGTCAAACGACGCCATTTGCATTGGCATTGTTGCAGTGTGCTGTTTACAGGGTCAGTTCAAAATGTTTAAAACAATTGATCAGCCCACCGACTGTGAAATACGGTCAGTGATTCGGTTTTTGACAGCAAGGAACATTTCAGCAGCGGAAGTTCATCGAAAGATACGTCAAGTGTATGGCCCCAATGCGATGAGTGACAGCAAAGTGCGTAAGTGGGTGAGAGCTTTCAAGGACGGACGGGAAAATGTCCATGATGAACCGCGATCAGGCCGACCATCAGTGATCACAGAAGAATTTAAACTTTAGCATTTGAATTTCCGAATGTGGGTAGAACCACTTTGCACAAAATTGTCTCTGAACATTTACAATTTTACAAATTGTGCGCACGTTGGGTTCCCAGGCTGCTTACTGAGGAACACCAAATGAAAAGAATGGCTTGTGCTCTTGATGTTTTGAACTGATATCATAAGGAAGGTGATCAATTTTTAGAGAAGATTGTCACAGGGGTCGAGACGTGGGTTTCTCATATAACCCAGAGTCTAAACGTCCGTCAATGGAATGGCATCACCCGACATCATCAGTGAAAGTCAAGGCCAAGAGGACAATCTCAACACGCAAGCTTATGCCAACCCACTGTACAGTCTAGACTTGGCGCCGAGCGATTTTCACTTGTTCCGCTACTTAAAGGCAAACGCCTTTAGGTAGGCATGCGCTTCGCCACAGATGACGAGTTGAAAGAAGCAGTTACAGACTGGTTATCCTCACAGGCGGCAGACGTCTATTACTTAGGCATACAAAAACTTGTAGAACTTTATGAAAAATGTTTAAACAAATATGGAAACTATGTAGAAAAATAGAGAAACATGTAAGGAATGAAATAAAAAACGTTTTTTGAAAAAATCTGTGACGGTTTATGTTTTACAAGAAATCGGACCTTACTTTCCGAATAACCCTCGTATATAAATACTATAATTCAGAATAAATATAATTTTTAACACTTTTTAATTTACTAATCCAGGAAACTTTTAAATCTGCCCTCTGTCGTTTGAATTCGTTGTTTATAATGTCTTATTTACAAGCAATTTTTTTATTCTAACTACCTATTAACGACACCGAAAAAGAAAACGCAACAGAACATTATTATCCAAAATGAGACAATTTTAAAGAAGTTTGCATTAAAAGACCTATTTTCGTTGAATGAGAAAAAAATAGTTTGTGAAATATTTTAATGAGGGACTCTCAAATATCTGTTGGTTTCGTTAAGGTCGTAATTTAAACATCCACGTATCATTTGTTTTGGCTGCCTCACAATCATCCTACAAACAGAAAAACTTGCCACTTTGAAACAGTCGGTTCTGTATACTAAGCTTGAATTTATAGTCGTTTGTTATCAAAAGTCGTTTATGAAATTAGATTGTTAGTTGTTTAGGACAGGTGGCAGTGTCTCGGTAGATACGTCTCAAACTTTAATATCTGTAGAAGAATTTTTCCCTTTTAGTTGTTCTTTGCTTTTCGTTGGGTTCTCTTTTGTTACCTCCAATTTTTAGTTTCCTTTGTTTTGGTTGTTATCAAACTGATCAACAAACAAGGGATGTAGTTGCGAGATAACAGTTAACTGTGGGCTGTTTTTTGCTTCGGTGTTAATTTCATGATTTGATTTCTGCCCTTTTTCCTACGAGTGTGTCGTATGGTGATTTACCCTGTCATTTCATGTCACCAGCCGACTGAAATAAATAATGAGTATTCAGGGTTCAGTTCATACATTTAACACTGATTTGGGAGATAAAACAGTACGCTAACGACTTATTTAAAGTATAATCATCCATTGGTCTTCGGGTTTCTCTTAGATCTTCTGTGGAGTTGCCATGCAATTTTGTCTCCTTTATAATTCAAGCTTTTCAGTTACGCTTTCAAGAGTTTCGTATTGATGATACTCATAAAAATGATAAGAAATAAAGGAATTTCAATTAATCCTCCGGACTGGAATTTCTGTTTAGTTTTTACTATAAATATTTTTAACCTGTAGTACTAATGGTTCACGAAATTTTATATTATGTTTATTTTACCATAAAAATTACGTGTGTTGATATTATATAACATTTTTTTTTGGCTCTGTGGTTTAAGGTACTGGTAATTTTCTGATTTTTTTTCGTATTTATGTAAGTTTATTTTAAAAAAGAATGACATAAATTTCAAGCAACAAATTTATAATGTTTACAACGAGTTCTGAAGTTTACAAAAACACAGACGTGATGGAGAGCTACATATAAAATTTTTGTAAAGATTCCATTATTATGAGTACTTGAGAAATAAATTAAGCTAATTTTCAGAGTATGAAATCATAGTACGAAGTAATTTTACAAATNTTATTATGAGTACTTGAGAAATAAATTAAGCTAATTTTCAGAGTATGAAATCATAGTACGAAGTAATTTTACAAATTATTCATACTTCATAAATTATCACTCCAACCTTTCTTAATAAAAAGTACTTATTTCTAACTTAATGAAATGGAAGTTATACTTAAGCACGAAGTAAAACTTGTTTAAAGTTTGCTCGTATGTTCGTTGTAGACTCCACCCCAGTATCTTTACTAGCCTCGCGTAAAAGGAAATAAACGTTATTAACATTAATAATTATTATATTATTATTTGACGTTCGTAGTTCCGTGTGGTGATAAAAGTGTAGAAGAAGGGGTGGAAAAGTTCTCTGTGATAAACAAAGCCGAAATGAGAGAGCTACCGAGACTACAGTAAACGCAGAGCCACAGATTTTGCATTGGCAATAATTATTGCCGACCATGAAAGCCCCCCCCCCCCCAAACAGTCTTGGAACTATATTTACTATAGACATTACTAGTCAGCAAAACTTAGATTTAACTACCCGGACGTTGTCATGCGCTGATTGTACTTAAATATACACGTTGATGACAGTGTTATAGTATATTCGCGGTTTCTTCACACTTTTTGAATCAAACGTTTGAAAAATCACCCTATGTATGCCGTTTTTGACGGTTTCCCGTAATATTTCACGTATTACAAGAGTTTTATTTGTGTGCTAACATGAAAGTACCTTATTTATAGTTGAATTGAACTTTTTACTTAAATTTTATAAAAAAATTGTAATATTTAAATTATAATTAACATGAATGAAACAGGGAGAATATAGGTGTGTCGGTAACGCCTAGTAAGAAATAGTTCTTATGCAAAGTAATATTACATTGAGTGCACACTGTTATGGTTTTGATATTTTGTTGATATTTATCCTTTACGGGGATACAGGGGCGTAACAAGTTATTGATAAGAGCTACATAATGAACACTACATAAGAGAGGTTTACTTGAAATTAAGGTTGTACAATATTATTTCAATATAAATTTGATTGAATATGAACGGGGGGAGCTATACAAATATACTGAAATAATAAATTCTATACTTTTATAAAGATTTAACCAGCCACGTTCTGAGTAAGACCTAATTGGAGAGTCCCCACCTTGTTCATGATTCCGGAGGCTGGTTAAGATGGCGCAAGTCGACAGCCGGACACACCCATCTTCAGTGGTCTTCTCGTTCCAATGGCCCGACGACAAAAGACACCGCCCACGGACTACACTGTCCTATATCGGCTGCGTTGTCACCGTTTACATGCCGGGGGAGGGGGTTCTGTGGTTTGCGATTTCATAACTAATTTCAGCGATCACGGCCCGTCTCCTGGATAAATAAGTGAAGGTGTGATCAGGCAGGCCGCTCAGCTAAGGGCCTGACCACAACTCGTAACAACACGAATCCGGTGCGTTGCCTCATTGGTGTAATTTTCTGTACCTACTTGGTTAAATTTTTTTGCATGAGTCGGAGTAATATCGTGGAAGTAGAACTTTAGCAGGGCGTCAGANAATCCGGTGCGTTGCCTCATTGGTGTAATTTTCTGTACCTACTTGGTTAAATTTTTTTGCATGAGTCGGAGTAATATCGTGGAAGTAGAACTTTAGCAGGGCGTCAGAAAAGTTGGAAGTAACCGTGAGCATCCTATATATATACACGTAATAAGGTCAATAAGCTCGAGTGCACCTGAGGCGTGGCTGCCTACACTCGAGGCGCCAATACACGGACTTACGGCCCTGCTACAATGGGCCGATCGTCAGCAGGGTTGTGCAGTGCCAGTGCTATACTGGGATTCGATTGGCCCATGTGACCGTGACGTCAGTGTTGGCGTGCAGGGTAGTGCAGTGCAGCGTTGTGCTGATGAAGCGCTTCAACCTTTAGCTCGAATCGGCAGGCGATCAGCTGCTGGCCGGCAGCATTGACAAAAGATGAGGTAGACCGATTATTCGTCTTCTGCACATGTACCCAACATTGACCTAACCCACAGTAACACAACTGCCAAAGTCACGTGGTCGACTGTGGCGAACGTGTTTGTTATCTTAATTTTCAAAAGACAAGTACTTTTATATGAATAAAATACTTTCACCAACATGAGTTTAATCAAACTGCATTCCATATTTGTTAGATTAAATAGACGAGCACCTCAAAGCACTTTTTTTACTAAACAGTGTTCTAACCTCAAATCCAATCCACGCCGTTTTTGCTAGTCGTATTGGCAGAAAAGCAGTTAATTATTGGGAAACGGAGATTGGTTGTGCGCAGCCAGCGAGATCGGTCTACCTCATCTTTGGTCTATGGCCGGGAGCAGATCAGTATTTTGCTTGTGACTGGCCTAGGTATGTGCGTTACCCATGAATCGTAGGTTTGTGTAGCGCATGCGCTCGTAAAGTGTGGGAAACTCATAAACATATACGAATATAAAATAATTTACACCGAAACGAGAACACGGCTGTTGATGTTGTATGAAATATTTATTTTCTTCGTGGCAAGACCTGTTTTGATGCAGAGTTGCAACAAATTGGAATGTGTAAGCAGTTACACACACTGAAAGGCCCTGTAGGAAAACGTCTTCCACTTCAACTTCCGTAATACCAATTTAAAATAAACGATATGCAATTCCTCTATTTTTAAACTACGTAATAATATTAAAAACAAAAACTGCGTGGAACTATACACTGTATATATTTAAGTGAGTAAGCAATCAACATGAAATAAATATTCACGTAACGAATGTAAATAATTTGAGGAGTGTGTGTGTTTNTTGGCGATTGTTTTGTTACCAATTTCTAGCCACAAGAACTACGCTCACCAGCTGACAATAAAAATCTTATTGTAGCACGTAGCAATTGTAGGATCGGCACTGTAATCGTTAGCACTGCAGATGATCGGCTCATTGTAGCAGGAACTTTTATTGAACGTTTTCGTGATGCGTGGCTGCCTACACTCGTGGCGCCAGTTAGTCCACGAACTTATTAACTCTGGTATAGTCCCTTCACGGTTACTTCCAAATTTTCTGAAACCCTTTTAAAATTCAATTTCCAGGATATTCCTCCGCCTCGTGAAAACAAAGCTTAACCGAGTCTAAAAAACGACACTATAGGGACAGCGCACCACATTCATGCGCTCTTAGTGCAATAATATTTCGCATAAGTACTATTTCCTACTGGACATCATCAAAACACCTATCTTCTCACTGTTTTACNTATTTCGCATAAGTACTATTTCCTACTGGACATCATCAAAACACCTATCTTCTCACTGTTTTACTAATATCTCTAAATAGTATAAAACAAAGTCGCTTATCCGCGTCTGTCTGTGTATTCGCTTAGTACTTCTAAACTACTTGAAGGATTTTGATGCGGTTTTCAACATCGTTAGAAAATTTTTTGAGGAAGGTTTTGGTGTATAATACATTTGTATTTAATGTAAGAATAGTAGAGAAATGTCGAACCGTTTGTATTCAAGTCGTGAAAAACCGCTATTAGGGCGCTTACATGGCTTGCGCTGACTAAACCATAAGAAATACATCAAGTTAATGTACTACAGAATTGTAGCTCTCAAAAAGGTTTACAGAAAAGTCCACGATAGCATATGTTTATCTTTTAAGGATGACGCACAGTAACCATTTTTGTCTTACAAAGTATCGCTGTAAAAACTAAATTGTTACCGTGTGAAGCCGGGTTGGTTTGCTAGTTAATTATAAGTCAAACATTATAATCCATAAATAAAATTTCAATTTAATTAAACATAAGGTATCTTTGTATTAACATAACGCAAGTAAAAAACGCTTGTGGTACATGACATATTTAGGAAACCACTTGAGACATCCCCATCATATTGGTTAGGGTTATTCCGGGTCTGCCTCACCCTCTACAGTTTACAGACGCGTATTTCATAAGCGTTCTTTCGCTAACATTAAACAGTGGTAAGACTTCTAAGATAAGGATTTCAACGAGATGATAAGTTATTTGATTGTACGGTAAACATAAGAAATTTAATACGTGCACATGTTTTTAAATCAGCGTACTTACTACAGAATTACATTAATTATGTTTTAAATACAACTTCAGATATAGGTTGCCTATTTTTTTTTTTTCAAACTGGGGAGCCGCTTCTTTGCTACGTTGTACTGCCCATACCCAGTAAAGTATATACACTCGCGTCTACGTAACCGCCCTCGAAAGCCTGCGGGCGTAAGAATAAAGGCGCCGTAACAGTAGCTGCAATTCACAGCCAGTCGGTGACCCAAGAAACCAAGACGGGACGCCGACGCCTATTCGAAAGCTCCACTTGCCGGGCACTGCTGCGTTGCGTGGCCTCTGCTCCAAGTCGGCACCAGCAGGCACCCACACCAGCTGACGCGTCGAGCCGACGCAAACCTCCACGAAGACAGCAGGATAGCACGTAAACGTGGTTACGTTTAACGTTTGCAGCTTCCACGAGGTACATAGATCGTCACTAGAGTAATTGTATATGCCTGCGGGAATTATAAATTCAACAGCCACTGTAGGCGTCTGATTCCTGTAAAGTTTGTGTATGTACTAAACCGCGTAATGGGTGGCACTGTCATTTTGCAATAAGCAAGTACGTAACAAGTACGTTGACCGGGCATGCACGTAAATCGCTCTAGTCCGCATAATTTCAGTCAGTCGGCAAACACAGTAACTTTCCACGGGGGATTCAACATTCTGAAATCTTTGACCGGCCCCGGGTTAGCTCGCCACATAGCACTGCCCAACTCGCCACGATAGACAAAGTTCCCGGTGGAACCGGCGCTGGCCTCACCAAACCTCCCCTCCAGGTGGCCGATATCTAATAAAAGGTTATACCTACAGCACTACTTTCTAACTTTACGTTAACCATTCCAAGCAAACAAATCTAAACAGGCTCTTTTTGTTTCTCAGTTACCACCGGGAACATTGCAATTTCGACCCGCCATGCTGTGAGCGAAATGAAGTTAAAACACAATAGCTGCATTTCTACATACATTCCTACTGCGTCCCGCGCGTTCCCTTCTTTCACGTTTAAAGTACTAAGCATGGCGGTAAGTAGAGCGATTATGGGGACTTTGGCACATCGGGACATGGGACCGGAGTGTCGGAGCTGTTCGTGCCCTGACATTCCGATCGGTCGGCGGCCATAATGGATATAGGTGACAATGACATTGACCTTTAACCTTAACCCCGGTGACCTTTGACCTTGAAACTCCCCAAAAATAAAGTCATTATTTAAAAATTATTAAAAAATTTATAAAAAAAATTTATTAAAAAAAAATTTGGAGGTCCCTCCCCCCATATACTCATTCTGCCATCTTGGTAGGTGCAGTCCGCCATCGTGGTAGGCGTCACAGCCACCGTCCACCATCGAGGTACGTGCAGCCGTCCGTCATCTTGGTCGGTGCAGTCCACCATATTGGTAGTTGCAGCCGTCCGCCATCTTGGTTGGTGCAGTTCGCTATCTTGGTAGGCTTCACAGTCACCATCCACCATCTTGTGTATTTATTGTCATTTGTTTGTACACTATTGGAGTTTCTCTCTCACCTTCGTTCCACCGCCATCTTGGTTTTTCGTTTGCCATTTGTTTTACATTGCTGGTGCTGTCCCCAGCACCGGGCCCAGCAGACGACTGACCCCATCCACTCCTCCTTCCAATATATTTTATTGGCCAATTGCCACACCCCATTCCAATATATTTAATTGTTCTGCCAATGTTTCTAATTGGCTAATTACTCGTGTTTTTTTCGGAAACCTTCGTTCGACCAATATGTCGGTTCCCCTCCACCCCCTTCCAATACATTTAATTGCTCCTCCTATGTTTCTCATGTTTCTCATTGGCTAATTGCCCAACCCCCATTACCCACTCCACCAATTATTCACCTTCGTTCGACCAATTCATCGGCAGGCCCCCACCCCCACTCCTGATTCTCATTGGCTAACCACGTCACGTGACAGTATCTTGGATTGGCTAATAGCTCGTGCGTTTTCGGAAACCTTCGTTCCGACCAATAGGTGGCTTACTTTAACAGCGAGTGCGGACTATTTTTTTCCTTTAAAAACCCTTTATAAGACGCACCCTGAGCCCCCTCGGGAAATCAGTCATTCTTTCGCTCTTAGAAATGTATGCGTGTTGTCTGAGTGGTCATAAAATCCTTTCGGCCATTTTGGCATTTGGAAGGGTGCGCTCACTAAGTGCCTTGGACAAAAGGGACATGTTACTGTACCTGCTGAAATAATTTTTCCTGGTCTACGCACCTTACGAAATTTCGACCGTATTCAAGTATTTTCTGGCCTACCTGCAGCAGGACGAAGAAATACGAGACTGTCTGCCGTGCAAGGAGTGTTTCGAGGGATGCACCACCTCGGTTCCCGACACGCCGTATCGCAGGGGTTGGTGCAAGGCCCGCCGAGCAGCACTCGCGACGTCTGCGCCCGTGGAAGACGACTTCTCAGTTGAAGACGCCCTCCCAGTGGAAGACGACGTCAGCCTGCAAGTTATCTACTGGTAAGCTGTACCTGTTGAAGACTCTCTCCTTCAAGAAATTTACTGGCAAGCACTTCCCGGCGTGGAAACCAACCCAGTACACAGGTGCCCGATGTGATTGGACTTCGATAAACTTTTAAATTTCTTTAAAAAAAAATAATTGAATTACGGTGTGTGCATGGGAAACTAAAATTTTTTTGTTTAACAAAAAAAAAAAAATTCTAGCGAAAAAAAAATGTTTTCAACATTTATTTATGTTAATGTATAATATGCTTTAGGCATATTATTTTATATTAGCATATAATATGCATATATATTTATATTACTATATAATATGTATATAGGCATATAAAATATTCATTGGCGACGGTATCTGCGGGTTTAAATTTTCTCTAGGGCCCATACTGGTGCGAACAGAGTATGGGGTTTTTCTCAGGGTGCTCCTACGTTTTTAAAAATATATGTATTACATCAGTATTTTCTCTCTCAATTAAACGGGTAAAAATCTTCCCATGGACGACCGCTGACTCAAGAAAATGAATATTTTTTCACACGTCAGTTACTCTTCGTCAGTAATCTGCATTGATTAACATTGGTATTATGCGATTTTTTAAAGCACGAAAATATCGTGGTGGGTGGCCCACCCAACCACACAAGTACATTTTTTTTTTCAGGGGACGCCGTGTGTTTTGAGTTGAGAGAGAGCTTAGCAGCTGAAATAAGTGAGGACGTTTAGGTTGGCGAAGAAGGTCAAGCAAGTGTCCCGGGAAAATCTGCCAGATATCACCAAGTCTATCACGGGTGATACTGTTGGCAATGGCATCAATCACGTTTCCCACGTGCGCTGAAAGACAGGTGTGACCCCTGCCAGGAATCGAACCTATCTCGCCTTGATGGGAGGCGTGCGATCTGGTAGATGTGCAACTGATGCCGAGAGGATGGTGTTAAGCATTGAGCGTGTCCGGTCCTGTGTCGGTGCCAAATAATCATTATAGAAAGGGTGCCTGATCTCCACCGCCACGTTTCGTGGTTCTCTGGGATGGTGATTATCACAGTGCTCGCAGAACAGTTTGTAAATATTTATCCATCGGGAATAGGGCTTGCATTTATTGCTGCCAACATTTTACTGGAAAAAAGAATTACTTTATATCTGGTGAAGGACTGAGGTGCGATGTTGAGAACTTTTACTAGTGTAAGCATGGGCTTGTTTTCACTGTAGGGCGCAAGGCATTATTAACAAACATGAGGTGTGCCTGAACGTAAGCGCCATGGTTCAAAACCGATTTTATGCATATTTACAAATATATATTCATGATATGATCGTGATCTCTGTTAAACCCGACAGTAAGATTTTCATATTGGATCATTTTCGTAAATATTCAAAGTGATATTTTTCCATCGTGCTTGGTATTGACGGCAGTAGTATTTAAACGATTTTTTCACGAGTCGATACATATCAGGGTTCATGGGAGGCTATTTTTGCATGGCATGCTCCCCCGTAAATATCCCTGTTAATCACAATCGAAGCGACGCTGCTCGCTGTGTGCTGTGAGAATATTCCGTAAATAAAACAGGTTATAGTGAATCATATCTGAGAGATTTTTCCTAAGTTTCTTCAGCGTATATGAGATTTCGTTCCAGCTCGAAGAGTTTCGAAAAAGGGAAGGGCCACGTATACGATAATGAAGACAGTGTTGACGGTGAAAACAGTGGTGATTTTTTCGACGTCCTTACACATCTCCTCGCCGGCTTTGCTGAAAAAAGTGTTGTAAATAATGCAGAAGACGACACGAACACCGAACTCTTTTTTCCTGAAGACTCCGATGAACTTGTTGATAGACTCAAATTGCCTTTCACAGTAAGGATATATCTTTAATCATCGGTGAACTTAAGGAGAAGGGATTACATATAATGAAACCATTGTGTACTTTCCATCATCTGCAAACATCAGAGAAATGCAAAGATTGAATACGTGGAAAAAGTAGGATAGTACATTTGTGTGTTCTTAGTTGTGCACTTTTAATTTATTGAATCTTATATATAATCGGTTGAAAAATGTCTAAGGTTTTCGCGTCGCAACAAGGGTTAAATATTTTATTCATGATATGAGGTTTACACTCGTATGGTGCAGCGCGGCTGGCCGTGTGCGCGAGTTTAGATTAAGACTGCACGTGCCTCTCGTTTACTTCTGTAATGGGACTTGTAACCACCTCTTTAAGTGTGCTTTTGTCTTAATAGTTTTTTAATGCGTCTATCAGTCTCGCCTGCAATTGGGATATTTTGGGTTCTTTGTGTGTGTAGTAGTGATGCAACGAATATTCGCATTCGCATTCGCGAATATTCGCATGTTTTTGAACATTCGCATTCGCATTCGCATTCGCAAAAATGATGCCAATATTTTGCGAATGTATTTGGCAATGAAAAATGAAAATGTTTATTAAATAATAATGCAACTGCTATGATTAAGACATTTTTATTTATTAACATATTTTTTATGTATAAGAGTGTATTTTAATGATATTTGGGAAACAGCCTTGTAGTTATTCACTAGATTACATAACAGAAACACGCTCTTGATATTCTTTTTTTCTTATTTACCTAAGCAAAATCCAATTAAGGCAGGTAATTTCTTAAAACTTCTAAACTATATTGTAACACAACTGTATGATCAAATACCACTGAACTGTTTTAACACAAAACAATGGAATAAGATATAACCAAACCTTTTAAATTATACAAATCAACTTTAAATGAGATCTTTTGTAAAAACATTTAACAATATGCATTTATGCAACCTAAAATGTATCTTATTCAAATATGTCAGATCTTTTAATGAACTAGTAATCATGATTAATTGTAAATCAAATCGACTTCTTATGAATAAAGTTAAAAATATATTGTGAAGAAAAACAAACAATATAATAATCTTCTTTTCAATTAAAACAAATATGTTCTTAACATTTTGTTAATTTTAACTTTGGTACTAATACTAACTCACTAATTATGTAATTTTTAAGATACCCATTACTTATTGAAAAAGAAAAATAAAACTATGAAAAGTTGTTTATATCTAAGCACAATTAAGTAAAACACTTAGTAATTAAATAAGAGTAGAGGAATATTAAACTTCAGAAATATAAGTTTTGATGCCTTTTCTCCTTGCAGCCTATTTCGGTGGGGTGTGTAAAGAAGACCAGCCCCACTAAAGACCCTTTCGCTAGGCACACTAGTGGGTGGTGTTACTAAATATTGCCTGACTATGGGAGAAATAATACCATACTTCTTATTATTTACCGCCCACCATGTAAGTGGATCTACATCATTTTCCACACGTTTATCTAATAAATATTCATTAATGGTTTTTTTAATCCAAACTTCTATAGGGTTCGTACACACATTTTCTTCTTCTTCACTTTCGCTGGAATGCATCAGCAATTTCATGGTGTNAACTTCTATAGGGTTCGTACACACATTTTCTTCTTCTTCACTTTCGCTGGAATGCATCAGCAATTTCATGGTGTCTCTTAAAGATATAGATTTCTCTGTCAGACTGGCACTGGAACCAGATGTTTCAAT
>NQII01000551.1:110875-125682 GCA_002778355.1 Clitarchus hookeri | reverse complement strand
GGGGGGGGGGGTAGTACAACAATACTAAAATCTTGAACGTTTATCCGGACACCAGAGTGCCGCGGTTAAAGCGCTCAATCAACTTGTGCAAAATTTTCACACAAAATCTCAATGCTATCTCCACCAATAACAATCGCAGTGTGGGTTTTCCCAGGACAAATTTTCTACCAATCACTCGGGTGGTA
Source organism: Clitarchus hookeri (assembly GCA_002778355.1). Classification (NCBI taxonomy): domain Eukaryota; kingdom Metazoa; phylum Arthropoda; class Insecta; order Phasmatodea; family Phasmatidae; genus Clitarchus; species Clitarchus hookeri. The sequence continues at coordinate 125,497 of NQII01000551.1, read as the reverse complement.
GCCTAAGAAAACCACGATGGACAACTCTCGCCTCACACCATACCGGCAGACCGCTTTACCACGACACCCTCGCGAACACAGCAACGTAACCGCTTAGCAAACATATAAAAACCTAATACTCTACATATTATTTACGTTAGCTACATCTAAATACATTAAAATTAGTATATTTAAATGGAACACAGCAATAAAAGTATTACTATGATACAACCGGTTCATATTAATAATTGATTCTATACACAACATATATAAAAGTCAAAGCAGGTACTGCCAACCTCCATATACTTTAACCAGATGCCACCAAAAAAACTCCGTGACAAGAAAATCGTCACAAACTAAACACGTCACACGTGGGGTGATTTTTCAGAGATTTTATTCAAAAAGTGTGAAAAAAACTGCGAATAGACCATAGTAGTATATCTCACGAACGAGTCCACTTTTTTTCAAGTTCTGAAAGTAGTCTTGTGTATAGTTATTTCATGGCAAAACATTTTCTGTTGACATACTGGGCAGATTGACAGTCAGCTGAGCGTGTTTATGTAAACATCTCCTGTGGCACGGGAAGGAACTGTTGTAGCGATGGAAACAGCTGTAAACAGCACTGCCTTCAAAACTGTAAAAAAAAAGTGTTCTGGTTTGTAAGAAAGGCCTATATATGTATGAAATAGTGATAGTATCCGTGAGCGGGGAAACGCAGTAGCATTGCCTTTTTTTAAAAAATTAAATAGTGCTTCTCGCAACGTTTCTACTCAAATTTTTCTTTTGTGTTTGGTTATACGCGAGATGCATATAAAGCTTTAATTTGAAGCGAATTTTCTGGAGCGAAGTGGGGGATAAAAGGAGGAGGCGGCAATCGAGAGTATGTATAAAATGGGATTTGGTTAACCCCCAATGGTGGTTATTTCGGCGTGGTGGTCCACCGGGCTGGCGGCTGCAACATAAGGGTGCTGGGGAGGGGAGAGAGTGCACGGGAGTGTTCTTACGGGCAATTTGCTCGTTGAGCGGTTGCTGGGGCGAGCCCCGGCGACACCGTTACATTACTGTGGGATTATGCGCACTCCGGGGCACGGCATCCAGCCCGCCCCATCCGCATCGACGGCACGAGTGTGACTGTGGCTCTGTGCGGCGGCGACTAACCTTACTATAGGCTACTCGCGGTCAACTGAACACCTTTGAAATTAATCGTCGGAAAATGTTACTGTCCCTACCTGCATGTTTTTTTTAACTGGCGCACTGACTGGCTCGCACCCGGTTAGGTTGGTAACGACGGAGGGAAAGCATTCCATGTCATAACGTTGAATTAAAAGTGTTAGGTGTAAAAATTTGTAAATACCGAAATGATTTATTTTGCTTTCTGTTTTTTTTTTAAAACGAGTATATGTGCAAGAATGAACAAATGTGTACACTATTTGCTTTCCTAATAATTTCACAGTTTCACTTGACTGATGTATGAATGAAGTGCTGAGGTCCATGCAGTGCCGGACCTCCTCCTAGACGAACAAGGCACCTGCCTAGGGCACTAGCCTCGGAGGGGCCCTGGCCAGGGGACAAACTGTTTTTTTTATATTTTATTTATCAAGAAAATCAAATAGGAAATTACAAATATACAACAGTAATTAAATTAATAGAGGACACAGGAAAAGACAGCGCTATCTATTATTACAGTAGCCAAAATTGGATAACTTTATTGACCCGTGTAAAACATATTTGATCTATCCTTGATATAGCATTTATCTAGCAATTTAGTTTAGGAGAAGTCTAGCCCAGTAGACGAATATAGTCTAAACGTTTTTTATTTTGATTAATTTCGAATTTTTGATAATATATGAAGCATTTGCTGTGTATTATTAATTAAATTTAGTCTATCTAAATAAAATAGGTTATTTTGTTAAATTACCAAAAAGGGGGCCCAGACTCTGTAATTGCCTAGGGCCCCTGGGTCTCTAAGTCCGGCACTGGGCCCATGGCAACGTTAATTTTACGAATTGTGGACGAACACACAATGTGCATACAAATAGGGCTTTCAGAAGTTCACCGTTTACGGTGAACAGGCTACATCGTCATGAGTAATGTCGTAACATACATGACTAGGGTTAGCACACGTCCGGGAATAGGACATGTCCTCCATTGTAGTGTTTGTACTTTCCTTAGAATTGCCGTACATAAAACACGTTAACAATGAAAATTTACGTAAAACGGAATACTAAAAAAAACAGTTGTGCTGAAATGAAAAAATCGCCAGAAGAAAAAATATGATATCTTCAATAGAGAGGGGAAAAAAAACTGGTCGACACAAAGTAGCTTTAAACCTTATCCGGATAATTTATGCTAGAATATTAATTAATTAATGAAATTTATCTGTCTCTCTATAGGCGGACGACACTAGCCTGGATTATGCTAAGCGACACATTAGGTAAAGCCGTGCTATTCTTGCAAAGAAACAAATCTCAGGGTTTTGTAGGGAAAAAAAATGTTTGAGTTGAAAATTCAGTTAAAATAAGCCACAACAAATTATGCAATTTCTCTGCCAGCAATTTTTATGGCGTAGACTTATCTGTAACTCTTTATATTTTTGGTTCCTTAACCACAGTATATCTTCTGTTCTTGCCATAAATTATGCAGGACGCAAATACTGGCAGAGATATACAGGATTATCCAGTTAAAATGATCACCCCAAATTTCTTTCGAACCGCTTAAGGTATCGAAATTTTGATTTAGAATTCGTAAATGGCACTAAGAGGCACATACGATACCGGCTATGTCTGTTTCAATATGTATTTAATTACTTAGATAACGATATTAACTTTGGTTTTTTAAATTGTAATATACTCATGTCCCCCTATAGCTTAAATGTTATTAAGCGGAGAGTTCAGTGTCATCTGCTATAAACAAACTCGTAACTCGTTGCTATGATTACTTAAACTGCAGTTATACCAACTCATTAAAGTGAAACTGATATTTATCTAGAAATTTTGGTTTATTTATATATTAATATATAAACACACACACACACACACACACACACACACATATATATATATATATATATATATATATATATATATATAGAGAGAGAGAGAGAGAGAGAGAGAGCAAGACATTTTCTTTTACAGTTATAATTTACACCAAATTCTATTGTAGACTCTGATATTTTAGTTTTGTTCATTGTTGTTTTAACTTGAACCTGAGAAAACTTCAGTGATACTTTGTTTTTGCGTCTATTCGAGGTGAACGTATTAGCAATAGCTTCACCACGGTAGAGTCGGAAAAACGTAGAAAATTAATGTTGAGAGCCTGGGAACGTTTCTTGTATGATTCAATTATTTGCTATACTTATTTATTTAAGCAGGGTTAAGATAACCAAGCCATTAATTAAGGAAAACCTCGCTGTGGACGTTGGCGAGAAAGAAGGAAATAATTTTTATCAGCGGGAAAAATCTACTATCAATTTATTAACTAGTACGCGTATATTTTGCAATGAAAATCAAAACAATAATTTTCTAAGCCGAAGAACGAAGAAAACGTTGTTCTTCCACACATTATTACCGACTTCGAGGCAAGATCGGAATGAAGATAAGGAACTAATGAGGTGTGAATGGCTATGCTACGGAGTGCAGTGATGTAGGAAACGGCAGGGCCCAGAGAAAACCCTGCCAGTCACGTTCTCCACATGCGAAATATCCAGGCTCGGATCCGCCGGGTATCGAACTCGGGTCGCCTTGGCGGGAGGCTGGCGTTATGATCGCACAGCCTCCAAGGCGGCAAGAAAACGCACGGAGATTAATTAACGTTAAGAAAAAAATCTAAATACGAGATTAAATGACCGGAATCGCCAGCGATTGTACGAACATTCGCTGGTGTAAGGTTTACATGCGCGGTCACCTTAAACGTCTTTAATGCGGTGTCGCGTTGTAATTATTTGACGCCGGGTCGGGTGGATGTGTATACGGCACGGCGTAGTGTAAATTAATGCCGCGTGGTAGCGATGTTGTCGCCCGCGCCGTTCCGAAAGTCACCGATATCATCTCGGGAACGGAGACCTGTGCCTTTTGCCTTGTTTTTGGGGTCAGTGCGGCAACAATAAACATCTTAACTGGTGATCGTCTGGCTTGTTATTCACGGCCACCGGCCATAAGTCACGGTACCTCTCCGCAGCCGCATAGACCGTGTCTTATGACGAAACGTAACGTTCATGTTTTACATTCCAGATAACGAAGTGATAACAGATATTTACTGGTGTGTTTTTCTCCCTCTCCGTGCCTCACAGACAAGTTACGAGCGGCTCGAACCATAAAATAAACAATGTGACAGCAGAACTAGGCGAACAAACATATAGTTCTACGTTTATACAAATCTCGCGATGTTTATTTGTTTCAGAATGCTATTCTATATATAAATCATTATGTAAATCGCAGGACTTTTTTTGTTGTGTTCGCTACTAGCTCAAAGCGATCGTTGTAGTGGAAAATAAACAGCCGTGAGCTGGCTTAATCTGAGATCATAATTCGTGCGAAGAGACGTGTAGTAAAATGCATGTGGTACTAAAGATCGGCCGAAAAGGAGCCATGAAACTTTTATAAACATCTTTAATAATGCCACAAAAAGTGTATGTAAAGCACGTGGTAGAAAAATTAATTATTATTGTTTTATGTAACACAATAAAGTTAAAATATACAGTCCCAGGCCAGGAATTTACAGTTACAAATGTTAGTCAAGGACAATCTGAACTGAAGGTTTTGATTTTTAAGGCAATGCTATTTACTCTTTCTTTCTTAGCATTTTCAAAGCATTTTTTTTCTCAGAATTCTTCAATTTTGTAAAATTTAACGCAGCGTATATTTTCCGAACTTTGTTATGATTATTAATTTTTTTTGCATGTTAAGGTTTATTCTATTGTTAAAGGTTATTTACATTCTAAGTGGAGGTATAGTGTTATTTAAGTTATGTGGATCAAAGCCAGTCACAAAAATAGATTAAAAACAGTATTGCCATTTCTCGAAAGACCGCTTACACAGATTTATTTACAGACTCATCAAAGTGTAATGTGCACTGATAAATACAAACATTATTGCGATAAGCTCTTTACCTAGTATGATTATTAAACACAAGGAATACGGGAGATAAATTATTAGTTCTAGGTTCTTTCTAAGCGCACAATTTTCTTCTTCGCTAATAACTATCAACAATATTAAATAATAACACATTATTTATACACTCAACTACTATTGGCGAGGTCTGATCCTCAACTTTAACTAAATGATTTATATTTTCTTACACTTAGATTGGTAAATTTGTATTTAATTTAAGTAAAGCTCCAACTAAGGTAAGGTTATAATATTAATATACTGCCGGAGACATATTTCGACCGTCCTTAAAGTTCGATCTATTCTTTAAATTATAAGCGTCAGCGTAACTTGACGGAGAGTGAAGAAAAACCGGTAACAGACTACTGGTAGTTTTATTTGCAAACACTCACCGTTAATCAGTGACTAGCATTGTGACAAAACCACCAGGTCGACCAACTGAAACATTGTCCAAACACGGTTAAAAAGTATGCACTTTAATAAACACTTAACTCTAAAATAAACCCAATAATCTCTTATGTCTCTTTGTTGAAGACTTCTACATTTTTAGCCTGATTTCCGAAAGATAGGTCCATATTTCCTTCCTGTCTCTGTGCGTGCCTGTCCCCTAAAAACTTTCTAACTCGCGCCTTAATTTTCACCGACCTCAATTCACTATACAGCAATTAGTAAGGGCACCTATCTTTTACACTTTATTAACATGACGGATGCTTGTTTCCAAAATGGTTCCATTACATTTTTTTGATAGGCTACAGTGTCATATCACATGATCCATTGGGGCCGCGGTGGCTGAGCGGTTAGCCTGTGCTCGCCTCCCACCAAGGCGAGCCGGGTTCAATCCCCGATCGGGTCACTCGCGGATTTTCGCATGTGGGAATCGTGCCGGACGATGCCGCTGATCGGCGGGTTTTCTCAGTGATATCCAGTTTCCCCCGCCGCTTCATTCCGGCGCTGATCCATACTCACCTCAATCATCCTCATTGACTCTCAAGACCTCGCTGTTAAGAGCCGTTTAAATATCTCCACTTCTGTTCACAGGATCCATTCAACAAATTTTAACCAAAATTGGTGTTTCAACAGTCCACAATGTCCACATTAAATTCAGGATTTCATGACATCATTGTTGAAGTATTTTGGAAGATAGCTCTGCCTGAAAACAAAATTTTCACATATTTTCTGGAAACTGCTCAACCGATTCCCATAACATTTGGCATAAAATTAGTGGAATGGTACCCTATCCTAAACAAATCATGATTTTACAATTCCAGACTGTTATTAACCAAATGACTGCTATTTAATTATTTTATATGAGAATATACGTACCATTTGGACCAATTCCACCAAACTGGTATTACCTACGGCGAACTCTAGAAGTGTTATTTCACTTTTTGCCTATTTTGTCCACCGTTTTGGAAGATAGCATCTCCTTAAAAATAAAGCTCCTACGTAATTTCTCAATAACCATTTAACCAATTCCCGCCAAAATTAGCACACAAATTGTGCTATAGCAATACCCCATTTTAAACAATGAATTTAATTGTAACACAATAATTAGCGACCATATAAAAGTTTTCTTTGTGGGATGCCATATCTACAGAAATATATTTTCATATTTTAACCAGACATTATACCGGCGTTACCTTTTTTCTTTTTTTTGATAAATAAATAGCTAATTCACAGTCTCTTTTGTTAAAGATTTTGGTAGGCTAGCGTTACCTGAAAAAAAACTCTTATATCACATGTCGGGAAAAAAGTACCCAAATCAGACAAACAGATAGTGCTATGTTAGCATGTATTATAAATAATTTATTATACTCATCGTCAAAAATATAGTTGCACACACAAGAAAATGTTGGATTGCAACTCTATTAGGAAGGAAGGTAAAAATAATCAATGACAAGAAATGATTACAAACTGAGACTGGCATGAGCAATAATTATTGCGCTACATACGTCTTTAAGTGAGACGTCGGGACAGAGGTCGCGGCATAGAGTTGTAGAGGTGTCTAATGGTGTGCTGTAATACTCCATCCCACGCAGCTTGAATATTCACTCGTAGTTTCTGTAGATTCTGTGGTAGAGGTTGAATCGCGATAGATCAGTCAATAGCATTCCACATATTTGAAGATAGGCTTGTCAATGCGGCTAGCTATGACAGAGTATCCATGGCTTCAAGGCACGCTACTGAGACGGCAGAGGTACGATGTCGAGCGTTGTCTCGTTGCAATAGAGCACTGCCATGGGCGTTCGCAAACGGCAGGGCTACTGGTTTGCCCATGATGAAGATCAACGCTGATCGGGTCGTACGAACAACATTTATAAAATCAATCCAGCACATCTTTGCATATAAGTAAATACATAAAAATTACAAACACTGAACTGTAAGAATTATTCTTTATAACAGACCGCTGGTTCATTGCTGGAATGAAAACATTCAGCCATATAATAAAAAATAATGGGAATGTAAATAATCTTTTATCTTATGTTTAAATAATTTTTTCTCACAGAAACAAATATATTTATATTGAGGCGGAAGGGAGTTAAATATCTTTAAAGCAAGGAAGAGAACTTCTTTCTGGTGGAGGGACAGAGAGGCTGTTGGAAAATGCAGGTTTCAGGTGTATCTAGTTTTATAATTATGTACACCACCGTTGCACCCCGCACCGTGACACCAGACCATATGAATGTGTTATGTGTGACGACAAACTGTTCGCCTTGGTGCTGCCCATGTTGCTTCCACACACGGATGCGTTGGTCGTTGCCACCAAGGCCAACAGAACGATACGACGTGGAAAAGTTTTCTGAAGTTGTGCTAACTTCAGAAAGCTTTCTCACGTGTTATCATCCATATCCAACCTCGCTTTCAACACGTCCTTTATATTAATTCCAAAAGCATACAGAAACATCGCATAATATTGTTGAATTTTTTTTTTTAATAATTTGATGAAACGACACGAATTTGAAATATATTTCCAGCCCGTAATATAAGAACTATCAACTTTAAAAAATACGCTATCTGTTGACCAAAAAAAGGGTTGCTCAAACTTCACTGTGACGTGCTGTGCGCGCTATCTGTCGGATATTTTGCGTGGTATTACCAGCCAGAAATGAACCTCTTTCCTGCGCGATATATAACAATTTTACAAACAGATGCCAATAGTTATATTTTTCCACGAGCTCTGCATAATTTTTAAAGTAACATATATTTCATGTACAACGATTTGGAGTACAAGTAATTTATATTCGGCCGGTAATTGTTCGTCTACGTAAATTATACGCCATATTGTTATCTGAAACCCATCTCCTTGTTTCCGTAGAAAGTGAGACACGCGTGAATAGTTTTTAAGCAATTCTAACGTTATTCCACATCACATATTTCCAACTCGAATATATTAGCTATAACGTCCAAAGTGTGATAATAGATACAACAGACCGTCTCGCAAATGTTAACCCAAATTCGCTATCTCGGAAAAATTAAAAAAGAGTTAGCAAATATTAAATTATTTGCAACATTTTATATTTTTACTTTTATAACCTACTTATTTTTTTAGACAGATGTCAGTCTTAAAATATCTTAAAATTTGTTTAGCATTTGTTTAGTACAATGAGAAGTGGATTAGCTGACAGCGTGTTAATAAAAAATACAGCCCCGACTTGATGGAACAGCTGATGGTGGAAGGATACGTAGTCAGATGTAAACAGCGGAGCTACTTTTGCCGAGCTGTCAAAAAGTGGCCTTCTTATATGGTACAGAATATACTCTAATCACTGAGCTACTTAAGTAACGAAAAGGAAAACATTCTTAACATTTGCTTAAGTAGACACCTAACAAAGAGACTGCCATTCCCTCGTACAATTACAGAAATTTTTAATGTATTCAACATTTTGTTACATATATTTTAAATAAAAGCATATATGGTTTATAACCACATTTATTAGATAGTTTTTTTTTTAGTTTAAATTAAGTTTATTTACTATTTTGAAAAGTTTTGAAAGGTAAATGTTGTATTAAAACATTTTGTTATATTCAATCGGGGTCTGAATCATATGTGCATAGGCTAGCATTAAGTGTATTTTGACTGGTGTCAGTAGGCATCGTGGATGGTATGAGAAGTTGATCGTGTCATTAGATTGGGCTGTATTTTTTCCTATGTATGGTCTGTGCGGACGAATTTTTGAGGTATACTAGAGTTATAGTGGGTGGTATGGTTGGTAGATGTAAGTAGTGTTGGGTCAGTAGAACAAGCATAATGGTTTTTATGTTATGTGCTCGCCTCAGCTGTATAGTTGCTTGGTACAGTTGAGTTATTATAAATATTGTGCTTGGTGTATTGAGTGGTAATGCTGATTGGTATGCCTGGATTTTTCTTTGGTTATTTAGGAGAGGGGATGTTAGGTAATTTGGCATGACTTGGGTTATAATGGATTGTTGTTTGGTATGGTGATATATATACTAGTATATATTTTATTCGTGTCGACCAGTAGATCAGGGAGTATGAGCAGTAAGTAAATTTTTGGTAAGGTCATGTTGACAAAATGGTTGAGGTATGCTAGAGTTATAGTAAGAGTTATGGACGATGAGAATATTTTGTCTGGTGTTGGTTGGTAGAGAAGATGGCATTTATTAGTTACAGTGGTTGGTATGGTACCTGTGTGCAGGTATATAATCAGCCGGGTTCCAGGTAGGAAGCTTAGTTTGACAGTGGAAGTCGTGAAATACACTTAGTCTCAGCTCGTGTAAGAAACTGTAATAGGACAGGTACGACTGTGCCAACATCAGGCATTGGCCTGATGTTGGCACAGTCCTATCTATTTCTTAAGAAGGGATACCTGTGGCAGCACCACATGCACCACAATCAGCACCACACTCGCCTCAATTAGGGGTCATTTATGGGTCATTATAGGTCATTTAGAGGTCATCCAGGATCATCAGGAGTAATTTAGGTGTCATCTGGGGTCATCAGAGATTATTTAGGGGACATCTTGGGTCACAAGTGGTCATTAAGGGGTCATTTAGGTGTCGGTCTGGCAGGAGTCAGTTGTCTCCTTTAAGTGTGATCATGATTTAAAGCTGAACAATCAACTTGTTTGAAAGAAATTGTTGAAGGTGTAACTGTATGGCAAAGTTGTCAAGGAAATATATAAAATATCTGGTTGAATGAATGCATTAAAAATGCTTAAATCTCACTGACGAAATATGCTAGTAAGTTTATATAAATAGAGCAGTAGTTTGGCAAAGTAGATACACAAGTTGTTACTGTAGAAAGAACATCAGTTTTTTCATGAATGTACCTTCACCCATTGCTGGGAAATTACATGGAAAACTGTGTTGCTACTGTGGAAAGATCTTCAGCAAAAGCTGCCATACTCGGCGACATGAGAGAACCACCTGTACGTAGAGTCCTTTTCGCGTGATTAAGAATTACGGCATTGGTACCATGCAGTTTATGCAAGGCGATACATTGAAGGAACACATCGATATCTGCAAGAGTTCGTCTAATGGAAGCCGGCAAGTGGTGTCGCCAATGGCCCATGCTGCATCGGTGGGTATTGTTTCCGCAGACGATTATCACGATACAGTAAATGCTAATGATGGAAGGAGAGACCTACGAGGTATGATTGAGTCGGTATGTGTGGAATATACATTTGCAAGGCGTTTGTGTGAAGTCGACGAATTTCAAAATAAACAGTCGTCAGCTCTAAATACTGATGATGACTATGCTGAGCTCTCACGACTCGAGGACCCGGCAACACTGATGACAGCTATTGCCCTTTTAGTTAGATCAATGGACGGGGGAGAAAAGGTGCTCTACCCCCGAATGGAGTGTGGGGACAGACTTGTCGTTGCCCAGGCAGGCCTGTCCAGGACCCGGTGGCACCCAACAGCTTGCTGAGGGAGTGTTACTGGAGGAGGGGTGAGAAGTTTGACCCGTCATTGATCTATAAGGATGCTGTCCGCACATATGGGAGGCTTACCATTGACTACAGTAAGCCCTTTACTGGGTACACTGTGGCAAGGTATTAGTCCTTCCTCTCGGACGGCATATGTATTTCCAGGAAACTTCATGACAACCCTAGCTCACGAAAAATGGAAAATGAAATGGACAACTAAAGGATAAATGACCAACGAGTTCGGAAACAAGTATGCCTGTGTGTGTGTGTGTGTGTGATGTCGGTAGGAGGGGTCTGACTGGCCAGACTTGGATCTCGACGAGGCCTTGGCATGCATGTGCTTGGCGCGATGCTGCACATGCCCTTGGAAACTCTCCCTTTCTCTGCCTCGAGGATCGCACCAGCTGAAGAAATGAAAAACAAGAACAGGAACGATTAGGGAATGAAGACGAAAGTGACTGGTGGGCGATGGCAGAGAATCGCGACGAGGTCCTTGGTATGTTGGGTGCGTGGCGGCTCAACCTGGGGAAACTCTTCCTGCCTGTCAGGATACCGGTCATGATCTGCTTCCTACCAACATCCTTGAATGTGAAGGTTGGAAGATCTACAGTTCGGTATAAATCCTTGATTGAACTCATTCCTGTATAATACTCTAGTATGTTTCAGGAATACCAGATGATAACCCCAGCCAAACGAAACCGGACATGAAATGGACAACGGACAGACGACAATACACTAGTGGTATAGTAGGTGTAGTTGTGTAAGTTGTGTGTATGTGATGTCGGTAAAAAGCATCTGACGGGCCAGACTGGGATCCCGACGAGGCCTTGGCATGCGTGTGCTTGGCGTGATGCTACGCATGCCCAAGGAAACTCTCCCTTTCTCTGCCACGATGATCGCACCTACTGGAGACAAGATGAACAAGAACCGGAAAGACGAGGGAAAAAAGACGGGAGTGATCAGTGGGTGGTGGCAGAGAATTGCGACGAGGCCCTTGGGAAGTTGAGTGTGTCATTGCGTCAGCGGCTCAACCCAGGGAAACTCTTCCTGCCTGTCTGGATACTGGTCATGGCTTGCTTCCTACCGACATCCATGAATGTGACGGTTCAGAAAGTTTGCAGTGTGGAATAGATTTATGCGCTTTGCGCTCGGTGGGCGAGGAGGCGGGGAACAATACTGGTTACCGTTTGTCCCCCAAACCTTAGCCCAGTCCTCACTCGAGCGCACTGAGCCATGTTTTGTGTTAAGGGTGTGCCGCCATGCTTAATTTCCCGTGAAAGAAGGACTTGCGCTGTTCGTATTAGGTATGTATGTTTAAATTCAATAGGTTTTTCCAATTAGATTCTGTTCGGCCAGCATGGCGGATTTCAAAAACGAAAGTTACCGGTGTTACCCTGCGATATGGTCCATACCATATAAGAAGGCCACTTTCTGACAGTCAGTGAGTGGCAATTAACGTTTACGAAACAAACAAAGCGCCACTTACAAAATCCTGTATCAGCTGATGCACAAACGAACAAAAGTTAAAATTACATTGGCTATTCTGAGTGCACTGCCGATGCACATCAGAAAAGCAGAACATACGCGGATAAGAAAGAGTTCGTAGATTTATTAATACATTTTATTTTACGAGGTCACAAAACAATGGTTGTTAGCGTTAAAAACTAAACTTCGTGATAATGTAGTTATGTTTAGGTGATCAAAATGAAATGTACAATAGAACGATACGACGTGGAAAAGTTTTCTGAAGTTGGGCTAACTTCAGAAAGCTTTTTCACGTCGTATCATCCATCTCAAACCTTGCTTTCAACACGTCCATGATATTAATTCCAAAAGCATACAGAAATATTGCATAATATTGTTGAATTATTTTTTCTAATAATTTGACGAAACGACACGAATTTTAAATATATTTCCAGCCCGTAACATAAGAATTATCAACTTTAAAAAATACGCTATCTGTTGACCATAAAGAGAGTTACTCAAAACTTCGCCGTGACGTGCTGCGTGCTATCTATCGTATATTCTGCGAGCTATTACCAGCCAGAAATGAACCTCTTTCCTGCGTGATATATAACGAATTTACATACATATGCCAATAGTTATATTTTTCCACGAGCTCTGCATAATTTTTAAAGTAACATTTATTTCATCTACAACGATTTGGAGTACAAGTAATTTATATTCGGCCGGTAATCGTTCGTCTACGTAAATTATACGCCATATTGTTCTCTCGAAACCCATTTCCTTGATTCCGTAGACACGGGTGAATAGTTTTTAAGCAATTCTAATCTTATTCCACCTCACATATTTCCAACTCGTATATATTTGCTATAACATCCAAAGTGTAATAATATATACAACAGACCGTCTCGCAAATTTTAACCCAAATTCACTATCTCGGACAAATTAAAAAAGAGTTATCAAATATCTAATTATTTGCAACCTTTTATATTTTTAACTTTATAACCTACTTATATTTTTAGACAGATATCTGTCTTAAAATAACTTAAAATTTTTTTAGCATTACAGTACAATGAGAAGTGGATTAGCTGACAGCATGTTGATAAAAAATACAGCCCCGACGTGACGGACCAGCTGATGGCGGAAGGATACGTAGTCAGATATAAACAGTGGCGCTACTTTCACCAAGCTGTCAAAAAGTGGCCTTCTTATATGGTACAGAATATACAAAAGAGCCGATTTAGCTATTTGTTTGTGGGAGTCTAAAGTAAAGTAGAATGTCAGTGCTCCTGGTATAACCTTTTAATAGGTATCGGCCACCAGGAGGGGAGGTTTGGTGAGGAAAACGCCGGTTCCACCGGGAACTTGTCAGTCTCTCGTCAGGCTGCAAATATTGCCTGTGTACATGCACTACACACACCATGCATTTCAATGCATCATTACTTTGGCCCCCTGGAACACTGGGCGGTGACATTGTGTTGGTTGAAAGTCTGGACCAGTTAATAAATCTTTGTATGCTATAGAAGTGTTCAATTTATTGTTATTGCTGTGGCACTGTGAGCACTGAAAGTTCTGGTTTTGTACGGTCGCAAGTTCGGTCGTGGTTAGGCACGTTGAATGGCAATGCTGTAGGCACAAAGTACACTGGAGAGTAGGGATACCTTGACCCGTGCATAGTAAACTAACACACAACATTTGGTTGATTGTGAGCAGAGTGTTTGAATTTTGTTGGCTGGTATTGTCCAAAACTTTAAATTGCACTGGCTTTGAGTTTGGTTTATCACATTGGAGATGTCCATGTGTTCGCGGTTGTTCGCGGCACGGTAGCTGGTTGGGCTGGTATTATGAGCGCACTTGCAATATATTGTGCCTAATTCGCACTTGACCACTACATCCTGTGGGATAGGGCGCAAGCATTGCCAACACAGAGGCGTCGCGTCGGAGGTGTCAGGTCAGCCATTGTTGAGGTCGTGGCGCAGCAGCAGAACCCGATGGTGCGGGTCAAGGTCACGGCCCACCCATCGATGCTGAGCTCCCTGCGCCCACTTGGAAGGGTGTACAGCCCGGCGTTGGAGGGGGTGCACGCACATGCGTATACAACCAGCTGCGTCTATCGATACTCCCAGCTGTTGTTGAGGTGTTGAAGCGGGGGAGGGGTGAGTGCAGGTGCACCCGTCCGCTCT
>NQII01000551.1:19499-99372 GCA_002778355.1 Clitarchus hookeri | reverse complement strand
CCCCCCCATGTATGACGTGTTTGGTTGTTTCCTATGTCACGTATTACAAGCGTTTGATACTTGTGTTATCATAAAAAACCTTATTTTTAGTTAAATTGAACTCTTACTTATATTCTATCTTTAAATTTTAATATTCAACTTATAATTAATATGAATAAAAAAGGGAGGAAATAGGTGTGTTGGTAACGCTAGAATGAAATCGTTCTTATGCGAAGTAATATCGCATTGAATGCGCACGAATTTGGTGCGTTGTCGCTTTAGTGTAATTTTCTGTACTTGTTTAAGCTTGGTTTGCATGAAGCAGAGGAATATCCTAGAAGTAGAACTTGAGCACGGCTTCAGAAAGTTGGAAGTGACCGCGAACAGCTTATACCCGGGAATTCCTAGCGCAGCCTTGGGAAGCCCCATCGCGATGCCTCCTTATGATCAGAATCAACCTTAAGGCATTAACATATTTTTTTACAGGAGATTCCCTTTAGGGTGTAAGTGAGCTTCGTCTTTCATTCATAGGTTGTGCGCGAGGACCTCGTCTTCATTGATGAGATGCAGCATGTGCTCACAAAACGTTTTTTTTCGGGTACAGCGATCTCGAGCGGTAAGAGCTTGCACGATCTGAATTTTGTTAGTGTGGGAAGGGGCATTGCCCGAAATTATTCTTATGGAGCCGATTTTCATCCCGAGATACAAGCTACGACGAAGGAGGGATCGGCTTTTGACTTGGAGCCATGGAGCGATGTAGGGCGAACAACGTGCATTCGCGCGAAAAGCATACTACCAAAATGGGAAAATGTACATCTGTTCTCAGTGTGCATTCCGCACTAATATTCGTGTATCTAATCATGGTCCTGTGCCGTCTGCCACATGCTCGATTGAGAATTTAGGAACGGGTAGTAAAAAAAAAAAGGTGGCAGTGCAAGAAGGGCGCGTACGCCAATTAACGTAGAAGCTGTACGGAGAGCATTTTCTTGTTCACCCAACATCGTCCCATGCCTATTAACAGTCATTGGTGTAGTGTAGAACGTTAAGGTCGCTGATACGTACTCTCTTCCTCTTTATACTTCGACCACCAGCCTCTTCCAAAAATCTCTCGGTCCATTTGATCATACCGTATAATAATGTTATCGCCAAATTAAATTAAAAAAAAATTATTTTTCTAGAAATAACTAAAGTAGTTTCTAGCGTTAAAAGATTATTGGTAAGGGATTTATTTTAGAATTCAGATCGTAAGCGTTATTAAAAGAATGCTATTTCACTTGTAAAAGAGAATACACATAAATATTACTGCTTTTAATTTGTTTATGTTTTTCGTAGGCATAAATTTAACGTCTATACTGCTTCGAATTTTTATAAACAGGTTTTGTATATAATTTATTAAATATGAACTGAGAGGAGCCGATTTCACAGCAAATTGGTTGTAAAACTTGGTTAAAAATAATCAAATATAAACTGTCGGACAATGGAAAAAGCGAATCACAAAGAAACCACGCGACAACGACGAAACTATGTAAATAGCGAGAGTACGGGCTGGTATGCACATGATTCCATGTTGGTGCGTTTGTATTTGACCGCACGCCTGGCAGTGGCGTTGCAAGCACCGACCAGCTGTTGTAGATACTGGCGTGTAGTGGAGGCCGGATTAACGCGAGAATCTCCAGACAGTACCTAGTAAGATTACAGGGTGAAGTATAATGCCGGGAGAAGATGCCAAAGAGGTCACTTTACGCAATAGGTGGATTTCGAGAGAGGACTCATAAACAGCAGGGTGGTCGTATCGCCGTATAGTCCACCATGTGATCTTTCAGACCACATTGTCAGATGTAGTTGAGAGCAGGCACTTGAAGGCACCCACATGCGGAGGGCCGGCTCAGGACAGATGAAGTCGACTACCAGTCGAGAGGATCGATGGATTGTGCACCAGGCACGGAGGGATACCGTATAGTCCCGGTCCACGATACTGGCCAGTATTGGGGATCCTGTGTACTCACAAACCATTTTCCGATGTCTTGCGGAGGCGAATCTGCGACCCCAGCGCTCATTACATAATCCTACCGTAAACTCTACGACAGCGGCATCTCCGTTTGCAGTAGTACCATGCCAGAGCAAATTGGAATGCCACAGACTGGCGATGTGTGGTGTTCAGTGATGAGTTCCGCTTCGTTGTGGAGACTGATGATCATTGCTCCCAGGTGTGGAAGCCTCATGGTGAGCGGCATACTTACCCCACGGCAGGCGTAAAGGTCTGGGGAGCCTTAGCCTACGATAGCAAATCCGCTCTCGTCGTGTTACGTGGAACACTGATGGCCCAGCGGTATGTGGACGAGATCCTACGTCCCCATATTCTCCCATTTCTGGCCGGGATTGCAGGTGCGATAATACAGCAGGATAACCCCCGACCGCACACGGCACTGGTCGCCCAGGAATGCCTCCGTCCCGTCATGTCCAAACACTATCATGGCCTGCCTGCATGTGTGGGATCAGTTGAAATGCCAACTGCCACCATGCGACAGTATCTGAGGTTTGGAACACACCGTCCAACAACTGTAGGCTTATCTGCCTCAGGACACACATCCAAGGTCTGCTGTACTGGCAAAGCCAGACCGTGCTGCAACGCGTATCGCAGTGCGACGCATGGTTTAAGATGATCGACTGCGTACCATAGATAGGCCTACATATGCAATTGTCCGGCCGCTATAAAGTTTCAGTATCATCCAATGCGTCCTTTTGTGTGCACTACTTCTATTGTCCGGCAGTGTACCATACATAAATTTTTATTATGATGGTTTGAATGGACACAGTCCAATCAAACCATCATAATAACATGAGCTCACCATCGCAATTAAACTTCAAAGATACATTAATTTTGTTTGTGATTTCCAGAAAATGCTATTATTTTTAGTACTATGGTGGAATTCTTCTGAGGTATTCATTTACGCGAATACCAGAATTAATTTTACTTTTTTGGTACATTTGAATAAAAATTTGGTTTCTGAAAAACGTTTTCTTACGATGGATTTATAACATAAATTCACATAGCAGAAACAAACTTAAAGACAGTGACGAATATGCGCACTAACAGGCCTACTATAACATTTATTCTGCTCATACTTCTTCTGCACACGTCGTTTTTACAAGAATTGTACATTAATATATGTATTCCTAATTTTCTGTTTTAACTTTAGCGGTTTCATCAATCTATTGGAGCAGTGGCAAATATTCAAACCATAGAAATGTTTATGCACTCTACGTAATTGTGTTTCGAACACCTAGAGAAAAGTTACAAAGCCGTAATTAATAAACAGACGTGGCCTTCTATCTTTTAGCCATGACAATCGTTTGTTGTTAAGAAGGAGTACATATCGCTCGTTCACTACTGGCTCTAAAACACTGGATCGCGTAGTGGCTATGAAATTCGGCCGATACGACAACGGCCACTTCATAAATATCACTCACCTAACCGACACAACACGCGTTGAAGTATACTGATCCATGCAGTGGAAACACAGCTATATAACAACATGATAACCTGTCAAAATATGTTAAAAAAAAATTGTTCAACACTATTTGGAAATTTGAAGTATTTTTCGCAGAAAGAAAATTAAAAACACCCGGTTATACAACACGCCTTATCTCCAATTTTGCCAACTTGCAAGTCGTAACGGTTCCACCATCACATAAAAATACAGATTTTAATACATTTTTTTAAAAATTAAAATTTTGTAAGCCTACTTCCCGTGGAAAGAAAGGCTTATGAAACAACCCTCTCTATAATTTTTGGACTCGTGAATCGAATTTCACAAAAATCGGTACAAATATGGCATTTAATAAGGTCATCCGACTTTTATAGTTTTCGAACACGCCAGGTGCTTATTTTCGAACTAAAGGCAATTCAAAATTTAGGTAATTATGCCATATCTGGGGAACCATTTACTCGATTTAAATTTAATTGCATATAATACGTCGACAGTGAATACGTAAACATTGAATATTGAAAACGATTATGTTACTGGTGAGCCATTTTCTAAGATAGCATTATGTGAAAATTCAAGCTTTTACATCATATCTAGGGAACTACTCAATGGATTCCTGCCGAATTTGGCACGTAACTAAATATATTGTAGGTCATGTGAACATATGCTATTTAAAAGTAATAGGTTCTTATTTCCAAACTGATGGTCATATAAATATTTTGGGTGTATTTACTAAAATGCAATACTGTTTGACCAATTTCGACCAAACATGGTAATTTAAAAGCATCTATTACAAGTATCAAATGTGTCGATACAAAGTCACTTTTGTACACCATTTTGTAAGATAATGCCACAGGAAAAAGTGGAGTTTTTATACCGTATCACAGGAAACATTTAACCGATTCCTACCAAATTTGGCAGACAAGTAGTAAGTACTACGGTAGGTCATGTAAACTGGTATGTTTTATGACGGTTATACATTTTTCAAAATGGTGGAAATATATGTATTTTTGATTAGTTTGCTATATCTTTAAAACTATGTAAACATTTTCAACTTATATTTGCATGCTGGCAGTATTTATTACAACAATAAAATGTGTCAATACGTAGCATCTTTTGTCTGCCAGTTAGTAAGAGAGTCTCACATGATTAAATACAGATTTGTCATATCTTCGGAAAAAATTAATCGATTCCTACCAAATTTGTAAAACCAGTAGTACTATTGTAGACCATGTAAATTGAGATGTTTTAAGTGAGCCAGATACATATTTTCTAAATGGTGACTATATAAATATTTTACTTTAGAAACCATGAAACCATTTTCAACTTATTATGTATGCTGGCAGTATCTATTACAACAATCGAATTTGTACATATAGAACCTTTTTACCCCCCATTTTATAAGAGAAAGTCACATAAATAAAATTTAGTCATATCTCGGGAAACAATCTAAATATTACTACCAAATTTGGCAAACAAGAAGTACTATGATTGACAGTGTCAATTGATAGTACTACGTTGTAACGAGGCTCAACGCTGTTGTTGCCGTATTTATAATGTGCAGCCTCGCGTTAGGCGCCATATTTGTAATGTTAGAAGCCATATTTGTAACGATGCACATCAAGGTATTGACGGCTGGAAGTTACCACTCGGTTAGCTCAGTTGGGTAGAAGCATGAAACTCTTAAAAAAAGGCGCCAATTAAATATTAAATAAAGAAGTCTTGTTCCGGTTTATTTGTTCTATACTTTTATTTACTAATCAATTGAAACAGTTCACATACGATCTTCAGGTATGCCGAGTACGAACAGATTCACAGATAAACGGACAAGCACAGAGCTACGCCACAGTGGTTAATTGATTATTTACGTCTTGAGAATTTTCATTGCCCGAAGAAAAACAGAGGCAGCGACCTCCCACACCGGCTGAGAGTTAAATTAGCAGACTAAAGTTGCCAGTGTTGGGGCTATTTGTCACGCCCGACGCGGCCTCGGCGAGTCGCTGGTTGTCAATTGCTTGATCACTGGGTGACGACTGCTCTAGCCCTGAGTGCCGACTTCCTTTTACCGCGCTTGCCGAACTGCGTAGCCATTCAAACTGCATTGTCAGTTAAAAGATAATCGAACAAAAACTGTCGACGCAGTCAGAAAGTTTCTAATCTAATAATTATGCTTACTGAAAACTACGATTTTCGAAATGGCAACGTATGCCTGATAAACGAACTCTCTCGAAATTAATTTCAAACCCGATAACAAATTACGAAGCTGGGCAAAGCGAAAAAAAAAAAAAGAACGCGTATCCCGAAAATTAATAATACCGTGCCATTACAATGTGTTTAAGAGCGCCAGATACATGTTTTAAAAAAAGATGCTATATAAACATTTTGGTATAGTGTGATGCATTTACGAAATCATGAAACAAAAAAAGTAACTACGATAAAAACTACAGTGACCAGATATCACAGCTGGAAATAAAGTATAAACAAGCATTGAACACGATTGAAATCCACGTGTGTAATTGTAACAAGAAGGTGCAGATATTACTAATGAGCCTACTTACGTCTACATGGGTCCAAATAATTTTTAATAAAGTTCTTAAAAGCTTAGATGATAGGTAGTCCTTGACGTCCCGTTGACACGAATATCATTAGAGATGGAACCAGAAACATATGCAATAGTAGTGAGACAATTTTTAATACACATGTGCCTTAACTGGGAATCGAACCCAGAAAAACTCATTATATGAGCTGGCATGCAATTAACTGCCTTACAGAGGTAGAATTCAGAACATCAACTTAGGATGTAATCTCACTTGTTTTTTGAACGAAAGGGTTTACTAACCTAAAATATATACAAAAATTTCATTTTCAAAATAATTGCCTGAGCCACTTAAATCAATGTACGTTTAAATCATGTACGTTTACATAGCGTAACGTGGTACTACTTGTGTAAATAATTAGGTGGAAATCGGTTTATTGGTTTTCGAGATATGGCATAAAACCTTTATTTTCCCATTTGGTGCTATTGTATATGTTGTTTCTAATATTACAGTAAACACACAAAATTTGATTGAAATTCTTAAAATTGTTCAATAGATATAACAAACTCATGGTAGCCATTTTGAAAATCAGTGTGACCCAGTTAAAGTTTGTAAGTTTGTATAGCCTTATGTAGCATTACTGATGTGTGAATTTGGTAGTAATAAGTCGATTGGCTGTGGAAATAAGGCATAAATGATACATTTTCTCAACAGGCACTATCTTACAAAAATTCCGGCGAAACCATATGTCTTTATGCATAATTGTTGCTTCTAATGAATACTATTAGTATACAAAACTTGGTTGAATTATGTTCAATTCTTTAATATGTTTAATGTACGACTATTTATATTAAAGCCATTTTAAAATGCTTGCTCCACCAAATATTTTTTAAGTTGACATGGCTTACCGTAGCACTACGTGTGTGTAAGATTTGGTGGGATTCGGTTGATTGGCCATTGAGATATGGTATAAAAGCTCCATTTTCTTAATGTTGGGATGTTCATCAACAGCAGCGATAAAGTTTATCTATTAGCACATTCCATGATTGTCATTGGTAGTGCCAGTATATAAAGTTCGATTGAAATTGTTTAGGACATATTGTATACTAACAAAAAATATTTACATGGCTGTTATTTCAAAATACGTGATTACCCCTTTAAGTCATATAAGTTTTTATGGACTACAAGAATATTATTGGTCACCTAAATTTGGTGGGGAGCTGTGAATTGTTTCCCGATATAGGAGATAAATGCTTAACTTACATATGGTTCAATATTCCAAAATGGCTAACCGAAAAGTTTATCTTTTAGGATATTTGATGCTGGCATAGACACTGCCAGTTTAGAAAGTTAAGTTACATGGTTTTTTAGATATAGAATATTACGTTAAAAATGTTATATGACCGTTATTTTTATCAATAAATAAATGCATGGACCTCTTAAAACATGTCAGTTTACATGTCCCACCACAATACTATTTGTTTGCAAAATTTGGCAGGAATCTGTTTATCGTTTCCTGAGATAATACACAAAAACTTAATTTTTTGATGTAATGCCATTTTACAAAATGGTAAACAAAAGATTCACTGTGTAGACACATTTCACGGTTGTAATAAGTACTGTCAGCATATAAAGTTAAGTTAAAAATAGTTGCATGGTTTTGTAGATATAGTATACTAAGATAAACTATTTATATAGCCGCCATTTTGAAATTCACAGTGCAACACACTTAAAGTAAATCGATTTATTTGGCCTATCATGGTACCAATTGTTTGCCAAATTTAATGGGAATCGGTTAATTGTTTCCCTAGATAAGACATTAAACTTTATTTCTTCATGTGGCACTGTCTTAAAAATGGCGCATACAAAAGGTTCTGTGTAAACACATTTGATGGACTTAGGAAATGTTGTCAGTATACAAAGTTAAGTTTAAATTGATTACATGGTTTCGTAGATATAGCATACTAAGCTAAAATGTTTATATTTACGCAATTTTAAAAATAAGCGTCTTACTCACTTAAAACGTATAAAAATATGGTCTACCACAGTGCTACTTGTTTGCCACATTTGATAGGAATCGTTTGATTGTTTACAGAGCTATTACACAAAAAATACTTTTTCTGTTTGAGGTGCTATCTTACAAAGTGATGTACAATAAAGACTCTGTGCACACATTTGATGGCTCTAATATATGCTGTCATCATCACCTAGCTCAAACTTAAGCTTACGTCGGGAATACAGTACTGGAGATTGAGCAATAGTAATAACAGAATTAGAAGTAGCAACAATCTCATTAATAGCAAACGTCTTCCAACATATAATGTATCTTGAATCTATTTGACTAAGATAATTGACACTAGTCACTGTACTGTTGTGAGGATGTCTGTAAAAGCAAAAATCCAGAATACCAGATCCATCATGAGCAGTCATTTCTTGCAAAGCAAACCTGTACATAAAACTCAGTAGAAAGAAACTCTTTTCTGCTGTAGTAACTTGCTTCACAAACACACTATCATCCTTAGCAACATCGCAATCAAAAGTACAATATTCCTGAAAACAGGTCTTGAAATGTATCTCTTCTAATCACAACGTGCTCGCCGCATGGCGCTGTGAGAACTAATTAAGTTCACAGAAAATTTTATACAACTGATCCCGATCAACGTAAGCAACTCGTAGTGGACAAGTTAAACATAAAAAAAAAAAAAAAAAAAAAAAAAAAAANAAAACAGCGAGAGACTCAAAAATTAATGTTGAAATCGAAATGAAATAACTTTGGATAACTATCTGTAGTTACGTTATTGGCCTGAAATTCTTTACAATTCACTTGCTAACTTTTTACATTATTGGGAGGACTACTGTATGTTTTCAGATGATTTGGTATCTATCCGCATTCAAGCTTAAACTGCATATGTTAAATATGGCGGAGAAACTTCTACATATTTTTTAATGATAAAACACATTTCTGGTATTCTTAATGGTACTGTTCTTAACAAAAAAGCCAGTAACCTACATAATTGGTGGCAAAGTTTGCCCTCTTACTGCTGTAGAGTTTTCACCAGAACATCCTGAGGAAAATGCTTCGTTAGTCCGTTAAAAAGCTTTTGCTTTGCATTTCACAAGGCATCAGCCAAATGACTGCATCCATCTTTAAAATATGAAGTATACAGTAGAATTTATTTTGGACTCCAAAAGCTAGATAGCCTTGTTACACGTTCTGCTGTATCTTACTCTTATATCGCCGATGTCCATGTCATTTGCTTTGTTTTCTACCACACTGTTAGAAATTTCTGTAGATTTACGGAAATTTGTACGGAGATGTAGAGTTAATTTACGGAAAGGCACTCCGTAATGACGAATAACGGAAATGAGCTCCGTAAATATAAAATACGGAAGCTCTTCGTATTCTTATGGCTTCGGTTTTAAGACACGAACAATGCAGATTATACCTGAAGTGTATAAAATACCATCTTAACAATACTACTTCGCGTAAAATAGTAGTAGGCGAGTGGCGAACCACTCATGAAGTGCCAATTCTTTGATACTTTTTAAAATTCCGCAAAAGGACATAACCTTCTGCATACATAATACGCGCACGATGAAAATGAAACTGTTGTTTCGTAACCTCGTTTTTTAAACCGCAAATAAAAAAAAATAGCTAGAGATCTAACACGACTTGAAAATAAGAGATGCACGTTCGGACTTTCGTGTAACATCGAAGTACTTAATACAGTACTTCGAGTGAACGTGTGGTAGGTGAGTGGTTCGAGTGATTGGGCGTCAATTTTTCGATTCGTGTTAAAATCCCACTACAAGACAAAAAATATATATTTTTTTATTTCTCTGTTATGCACAGTGAAATAAATTACGAAAATAAACCTTTTTTCCTTAACTAAGAGGTGTATATACACAATTTACCTGAATATGTTATTTTCAACTCAAATTCGTGTAGCAGCGTGGTAGGTGGTTGTAGACCTTTTTTTTTTTTCGAGTTCAAATCCAGCTACAGGAGAAAATTTTTTAAACTTTCTAATAGTCATTTTTACACACAGTGAAACACCCACACGACGAAAGTAAAACTTTTTTGTTGCTTCCTTTCTTTAGGAGCAGATTAAAAAAAAAAACAAACTTGCAAGTTTATGAACACGTTCCGTGAATTCACGGAGATTTATGTGAAATTTACGGAGAAAACGTTTTTGAAAAAAAAAAAAAAAAAAAACGAAAATACTTTAATTTCAGGAAGATGTCTGGATAATTTGTAACCTGTACTTTCCGTAATTTTACTGGCATTTTTTCCAACAGTGCACCCACAATTTATTTGAATAACATTTACATTTAAAATTCGCATACAAAGATTTTACTTTATTCTTGATTTCACGTAATAAATATTTCTAGTCTGGGAAAATGTTCCCTCCCCCATGAAAACTTTTGTTTATCATTTCATATTTTTTTAGACATGCTTAATACAATCCGCAGTTTAAGCGTCTGGTAAGTAAATTAATTTTCCTATTTGCAGTCTCGTAAAAAAGAAATAGCGTTATGATTAGAACAAATTTCGAATTATTAATATAATACTAATAATTCTATGAATTACTCATAAGAGATTTAAGTTTGCGCGTCATTATTTTATTTAAGATATTAGAACGATTTCGATTTCATATTCAGCTGAAAATTTAGGTTTCACCTTTTTAAAATATATATTTTCCAAGTGAAATAAATGTGTACATCTTATCAAGGAACAAAGGCTTATCCATGAAACCGAGGCTTAAATATTATTCTTTCTCCTGATGTAGCCCAGTTTCTAAAATACCGTCACGTTAATTTATACAGGATAACTGTCTTTTAAATTCCTCCTTTCCCATCCTGCGGAAGTAAAAGTTGCTATCTGCTTTATACAAACCAGCCGGAGCGATTTCATTTCTCGCCAGGACGAATTCGCTCCCGTATTTTAAAAACTTCAACAATAGACATCATTGTCGTAACAGGAACAGTCCATTCTCTTTCATCCCGCGGACAAGAATAATAGTCTAACGCAGAGCACACGCCTCCCCCAGTCGTCGTTATTGAAATTTTCAGCTGACAATTTCGAAAAAAGTAGTGAAGAAGGGGGTGGTGACGAAGAGAAGGGGGAGGGGTGCGAGACAGCAGGAGGCGAGAGGGGGATAAAAAGAGAGAAATTAGAACTGTATAACCACGCCAAACGAAAATCCAATTAAATTTTGAGTGCGTTTTCAGATTCGGCTCTGATTAACTGAGAAGTCTAATTAAAAACTTATGCAGTGGTAGAGGCGGGCGTATTAGCGATTCCTGTAGCTGAAGTGTGGTTGTCAGGAGAAAGAGGGATTGAGGGGCGGAGGGGGTGAGACGACGCGTCCAAGTAGAATTAATTCCGCGTCAACTCGGGCCCGGCGCGTTGCTCTGCTCGACGTCCGAAATACCGGCCGACGCGTCATGATGCCTCGTTGGCGGCGACATTGTCGACAGTGTCTCGTCTGCGCGCGTCTCTCTTGGTCGTCCAACCCCTCCCCCTCCTCCGATTAAGGGGAATGGTGCATGCAAACAGTATATTTACTTGGTTTTCGATATAAGTCATTTTCCATAGGGTTTATCGAAATTTTTGGCTCGACAAGACGGAAATAATAATTTTCAACACCCTTTTTCGTTGTTAGATATTCACTGATTTCATTATTCTCGGAGCACTAATGGAAGAAGAGAAATAAATATTCCCTCATCTTCAATTAGTTCTGGGGCCACGGTGGTTAAGCGGTTAGCCTGCCCGCCTCCCACCAAGGTGAACCGTGTTCAGTCCCGTCCAATCACTCTCATAGGCTCTCAAGACCTCGCGGGTAGAAGTCGCCCAAATTTCTTTACTCACTTCACTCATTCAATCAGTGCTCCGAGAATAACGAACGCAGTATGAATTTGTAACAATGTAAGAAGGCGTGCAAAATTGTTATATACTTCTTTTAGTGCTAAAAACTTTGAAAAATCCTCTGTAAAACCATCCGTGACAGACATTATATAGGTAAATATAAGGTTTTCGTGCACCATTACCTCTAAGGGTTCCGCCTGCCTGGCGCTTGAACTCCTGGCGCTTGAACTCCGTTGCAGAGTGTTTGAAAACATGTTTTTTTTACGATACCATTAAACGTGCCTCCGGTATATTTGCCTACGACAATACACCATACCCAGACGAGGAAGGAATGGTACTTTTTAAGTTACCACGCATGCTGTAAATATTACTTTGGAGCCCTCCAATATAGTTAAGAACGGCTTTTACAGACTGCCGTATCTTAAAACATATTAGTCTGACACGAGCCAAACTACGATAAAGACTGCTCATGTTAAACCGAGCTCTCTTGAAAGCCCTGCTTAAGCTATACTTGTATGCACGTTGTGTATCCTTCCGCCTTATGTAAAATTAACAATGTCATGGACCTTACCACTTTATTCATCCGCCTGTCAAATGAAACTGTGGAATTATTAGAAAAGTAAATAATTTACAAATCCGCTAACAGCTTCACTTCGTGCATTAAATAAACTGAAAGCGAAATAAATAATTTAATTTATCACAAATGGTTACCTAACATTTTAAATTAGACGTTAAGACATGGAACTACTTTCCCTCCGTTGTTACCAACTTTACTGGGCGCATGTCACTCAGTGCACCCGTTCAAATATATTGTTACATGACGCATGAGGGGCGTATCTGAGTTCATGTGAGATGGAGATTTTAATAAGTATAAAATTACTAAATTTTATTTCTAATTTATCTACACAGCTATTATTTACAACATTAAATTTTCTATTTCCACTCTTACTCTTTTTATTTCTCAGTGAGCGCAATATTTAATGTCTATTTCAACTCCAATTAACGTCCTTCTTAATGTCGCTGTTTCGTTATAGTCAATTAACTCATACTCATAATTAATATACGTCCAGTCTGTCTGAGACATAATTTGTAATGTCTTTCACTCACGAATATAGTCCAATAGTCCAGCCTGCCAGCCGCACTCTTTACTGCTTGTTACTCGCAGTCCCAGATTTCCTTTTCTCTGGTCACTTCACTCGCCGCTCGTCGTCTATGGCTGAAATTCAGTCACTCGTCCATTTAACACCTCCCGGCCCGGAAGCCCATCGCACTATTATACTCTGCTGGTATTGACCTGGAAAGTTCAATGTATTACGAGTCATGCTTAGAGACACCAGGGCAGCAAACCACTAACAAATTCTTCAGATAAATACAGGAACTCAATACAACCAAGGTCAGCAGCGCACGCCGCAAAAGGATTATCGTGTCGGCTAGCTTTTTGTAACATACGCAGTTCATGGTTATCGTTCATTTGTCATTCAAAACATTCCATTTACTTGCCGCCACCACTATCATATAACTGCTCTGTCCTTAATTTCCTCTTGCTCGCGCGGAACAAAGACGCGATCGCGTAACAATATGCAAGTAGGAGCAGTGACATTTTTCTGATGTTGATTTCAAAAGTGTTTACTTTATCATGAGCAGCCTTTAGAAGCCTATGTTGGTTGAACTTTTTACATACTTTTTCATCAATAAAATGGTAGGGTCACCGCTGAAAATTCCATAGGTACACGCAGCACTACGAGAATACTGCACGCCAGTTCAGAACCCTGCGCGTAGCGGCGATTGCACACTTGTAGCGCGTGCCAGTTGTTATGGTGTGATCAGGCCTTAGCTGAACGGCTTGCCTGATCACACCTTCAAACATTAAACCTGGACACGAGCGGGATTGCAACACCTCCATTTGGTCGTCGACCCTTGCGAAAGAAGACAGTTGCAGAAATCCCCTCCACCGGTCACTGAGCGGAGCCGCATAACCACGCGCTTGATATAGGCCGGCGTAACACCCGGAACAGCGTCTTTTCGTCTTTCGTCCTTTGGGCGTCGACCTGACCAGCGAAGCAGACCAGGAAAATGGGTGTGTCCGGCCGTCGTTAACCGTCTCGTAGAATCAACCTCCGGCAACATTAACAAGGTGATGACTTGTCAGTTATGTTTAAATAAAATGGCGTGAATTAAACGTAATAATGAATCATCTTAAATTCAATGTAAAGCTCCCCCCGATCAATGGTAACATAAATAGTTATTGTAAAAGCTTAATGTTAATAAACCTCATCAGATACTGTTGATCTCTATCGAATCATGAGTCATTATTGAGCTACGCCCCTAGCAACTTTCAAGTACGAATTGGCTGAAAAGCTAGTTCGTAACACAGTGTAACCCTCATAGATCCCGCGCTTTGGTGGTCGTTTAAACAATAAAAGCATTTAAGAAACGTTTCGTGCCCAAAGACAAGTTTCAAGTTCTCATCTCTGCTATAAGGATAAATTTTTTGGGGGCATGAAAACAGCTCAGAATAAGTTTTAGCTGCTAAATTTCTTGTACAGAAACTTTACAGAATTTTCTTTAGACACGCACCGTGCTTTTGTCTTTTGTAGCGCGTCACGTTCAGGCGAGTCGCCAGTTGAGCGCGTTGCGGTTAGAGGCGATGAGGCAAGTGGCGAGTGAGCCAGAGTCGGCCTTAGTGCTTACGCGTTTTGAGGCTTCGGATGCGGAAAATAGCTGCAGGCAGGCGGAACCCTTAAGGATAACCTTTCCCCGCCATATTATATTGTTGATTTTTCTAGCTTGTGTATATACAAACACCTCAAAAAAGTTTGGAATATACATAAAAGAAAGCATGGAAAATTAACTTTACCAACTGTACCGATATAAAACGTGAAATTCAAAGCTTTTCTAACAAAAACACAATGTTCCACTATCACAGACAAATAAACACCGAAGAACAACAAACTTAACGTAATGGTGTGTCTGACTAGGGA
Source organism: Clitarchus hookeri (assembly GCA_002778355.1). NCBI lineage: Eukaryota > Metazoa > Arthropoda > Insecta > Phasmatodea > Phasmatidae > Clitarchus > Clitarchus hookeri. Next base: position 84,518 of record NQII01000551.1, on the reverse strand, counting down.
GGGTTTCTTTCTTCCAACAGCAGCTTAGTTCCGTGTATGGCCTCCATGTGCATTGTACAGGTCCCTAACACGCCGTGGCATGCTTGTAATTTCAATGTGTTGATGTCATCTTCCGGAAGAAGGTCCCGTTCCATCTCGGCAGCTCTTTATGAGATCTGGAAGTTTTTCCGGGGGTTGTGGATAATTATAAACTGCTGTTTTAAACTTGTCCCAGATATGTTNTTTATGAGATCTGGAAGTTTTTCCGGGGGTTGTGGATAATTATAAACTGCTGTTTTAAACTTGTCCCAGATATGTTCAATGCGTTAATGCGCTCTCTGTTGATCACACAAGAACTACATAACTCCTACCACCCAAACTGTCTTATCTCACAATATTCCAATATTTCTGTGAGGTGTATGCATATATATACATATATATAAATTTATATAATGAAGAGAATTCCGAAAGTACCCCTATACCTAACTAGCTATTGACTCTTACATTAAAGTACTAACACGATAAGAGAACTACGAACTCATAATTACATCACAATTTTAATTCTGCCAAAATTAAGCAAATTAAATATTGTGACATAAATACCAGTTCGTAGTTCAGTCGTTATATCTGTACTTACTGCTGTGTAAGGTGTGTAAAGTCAATAGCTATAGTCTATTCGCGGTTTCTTTACACTTTTTTAATCAAACCTTTGAAAAATCCATCCACGTATGACATACTTCGTTGTTTCCTAGATATGTGATGTATCACAAGCGTTTTATACTTACGTTAAAAAAACCAAATTTTTTATTAAATTAAACGATTACTTATATTTTATTTATAAATTATAATTTTACATTTATAGTTAATAATTAATAGAAACAGGAAGAAAACAGGTGTGTTGGTAATGCCTAGTAAGAAATAGTTCTTGTACAAAATATTATTACACTGAGTGCGCACGAATGCTATGCGCTGTCTATTTGGTGTAATTTTCTAGACTGGGTTAAACTTTGTTTCCGTGAGACGGAGAAATATTCTGGAAGTAGAACTTAAGCAGGGCTTCAGAAAAGTTTGGAGTAACCGTGAATGGAGTATTGGTGAGTATAGAAATACTTTCGGAATTTTATTTTTTAAAATTATAAGCAACCTAGACAAACCAAGGATCCAATTTGGTGGGGAAGGTTCCCTTTAACGACTATACTTAAGGGCGTTGGCCAGGAAATTTTTTTGTTAATTTATATTTGTACCACATAGCGTCCGATTTGTATACATTTTATGTGACTTCTTTTTCCTCAGATAAAATTTATTTTGATAGCATGTTTTTTTGCAAAATGACATGAAATAGTCAAAATTTTACTGTTTTATTGTAATGTACAAATAAAATTAACAAAACTATTTGTAAAACATTAACAAAGGCAAATTAAAGGTTTTTGTCTTAATTCCTTTTATGGCACGTTTAGCAAAAGTACAAGAATTTCCTTATTTCCAGCAATTTTTTTAATGAAAAAAAAAAAAACGTACAATTTTATACGTGTCTTGAAGTTGCCCTTGGCATTTTTAAAATGTGAACTATCTAATTTCTGCACAAGCGTTAGTTTTAATTATTTGTGCATCCGTAAAACAGTAACATTGTAGTTTCTACATGTATTCATGCAAACACTATGCGCTCAAAATATTTTTGCTAGGAAATGTAAATTCAGGTAATGTCTAAAAGTGGAGCAGTAGGTAGTTCAGATATAAAATAACAAACATTTTCGTAGATAACTCTCTAAGTTTTGCGGTTAAGCTTCAAGGGCGCTGAGAAGCAGCAAATATAGACTTATGATGATAACTCACATCCGAACTTAACGATGACTATTTACTGCTTTATCGACACAGTGTATATAAGTAAATATAAACTAAATTGCATGGCGGTTCCATTGATGTGGGCGTACCAATTTTCTGATTGGCTGCGCGAGACTGTAAGGCGAGCGTCCTGTCTGATTAGCTACTTAGGCGCTGCGAAAAATTCCCTAATTGGATTTTATTGTAAATATTGGAACCGTCAAATATGGAAATATAATGTATAAAAATAGTTGAATAAATTTTGACACACTGTCTATTGGGATTGATATTTAGATATTTAATTACGTGAATTTCTTTGAGATAATTGTAAATTGTATCGATTGAAGTCAATTTATTGTGAGATGTTGAGTCGAGAGAATTTTGTTGTAAATAAAATTAGGAGAATATAATTAACTCTTTTATTTAATTACGACCTACATCCCGTAACGTACCTTGTTAAGCTCACTGGCTTTGAGAGAAGTTGTAACACTGGTATCGGAAGTGGGACGGAGGCATTTTATTTAAGAAAAAAAATATCGTACCTAAGATTAGAGTAGGATATTAACTAGCACGTTACAATTGGTAAATATAATAATATTCCTAGTAATATATCAAGGAATTCTTTAGAAATTTGTGAATGCTAACGAGGAAAATGTCGGCAGACATGGAAGCACTTCGTGCCTTGATCGAGGGACTGGATAGCAATTAAGTAATGTAAATATCAGAATTAATAACTTTGTAGCTAATATTAACGAGAATGTAAATAGTAAAGTAGATAGTGCAAATGAAAATGTAAATAGCATAATACATAGTGTTAGTGAATTTGTTAGTGGTGTTATTGAATTGGTAGACAAGAAAATAGACAGTGTGAACGAGAATGTGGATAGAAAAATAGATAGTGTGAACGAAAATGTATACCAAAAGATAGAAGGTGTAAGTGAATTGGTGAACAATAAAGTAGACTGTGTATACAAGAAAATTGACAGTTTGAGGGGGAGTGTGAATGAGAGGATGGACAGCATGAAGAAGAGGTTAGACAGCATCGAGAGTAAGGTGGAACAGGAAGTAAGCGCCATAAAAAAGGAATGGCAGAAATTCCTGCAGCAGCAAGGGAGAAGACATGCAGAAGCTGAGGAGGAGCTGGGATCGACCCCACCGAGCCGGCGAATGTGGGGACCGAGGAGCCATCACAGAAGAGAACCAGCAGTTCTGCAGTATGAGTACGCCTCAGCCAGAGGTGGGTAAAGGTGTCACAATAAAACCCACCCCCTACGTTGGACATACATACACCTTGGCGTGAATACCGGCACCAGTTTGAGATCGTTGCTGCCCTGAATGGCTGAAATGAAGAGCAGGGGGCTTACTATCTGACGGCGGTGCTAAGGAGACCTGCATTGAGCATACTGCAGTCGCTGCCAGAACGACATCAACAGGAATACTCTTCACATTGGTGTCGGCTTTGGAGCTGCAATTCGGCGACCGATACCTGCGACACACGCACCATGCCCAACTGCGAAGCCGCAACCAGCCACCAGGACAACCACTGCAGGAGCAGTGACAGGACATCATGCGGATATCCCACCTGTCTCTGGAGGGGTGCCCCGAGGAGGCACACGACATCATCGCAATCGATTTTTTCGTGGATGCTATTGCCGATGCGGTTATGCACGGAGCTGTACGCCTGGCATCACCAGACAGCATGCAGGATGCCCTGGCCTGAGAATTGGTGGTGGAATCAACGAAGCATGAGCCGATGTTCTGGCATGCAGTACAGACAGCTACCCTGTGCAATAGCGATGACGGAGAAGCATGTCGTGAGGAAGTTGGAGATCACAATGAAATACATTGCTGCCAGAGTCTGTGCTAGGAAACCCAGTTTTTGTCCATCTAAGCATCGGGAATCTTGGGAGCGTGGCCGGAGAGGACATTTGAGAATCCAGTGCCAGCAAAGGTACTGCAGGACCCGGCAGCCAGACGTGAGTACGACCGAGAGCTTGTTGAGAAGACTAGAGACAGCGGCAGGGGAACTTCTGAACTCCGTAGAGGCTGCGATACCTGTCCCTCGTCAACAGAGGTGCCGAGAATGCTGGAATAGTGGAAAGGAGGGAAACTTACAGCCTGGTGTCCAGGGGTGCCACCCGAGACAATTCATCGAGGAACGGACAAAGTACAGCTGCACCAGCAATTGGAACTGACAGCTACAGTAATACCTATCCAAATCACAGGCACATCGAAACTACTGGCAACATCCCATCTGAGAGAACGAAGAAAGGTCGCTATATGGTGGTAAGAATAACAAGGATACTGGAGTCGGACAGCGTAAAAAGTTACCCTGCAGTTAATGCAGGTGAGGAAACGAGAGAAGTCCAGTTTACAGACGAGGCTGCACATATGCATCTTCGGGAGAAGAAGGGGACAGGAGACGAGCATATCGCAGTGTCTAGTGGCATCAAAAGGAACACTCGATGTGGTCCGAGAGTGGCAGATACATTCAGGGAAGGACGGCTAGTGTGGCTGTATGAAATATAACACCTTCGGGTAACACACCTCAGTGCCAAGGATTTTGGGAAGGCTCTTACCAAATTTTGTTGCGAGTAAGTGATGCTTCCTTCCATATCTGTCTCCGGGACTCCTTGAATGAAAAGTCCAAGGTGGTACACATTGACCGACTGGCGCTCTACGAAGATCCAGATGTTAGAGAGTCTGTTCTGGATGAAACTACTTAAGGAGGGGGCAGTATTACGTGCTGCAGCTTGCACCGGCCTCGAGCTCCCGTTACGCGTGGTCCAGCTCTGTGGGGGGTTACCCACCTCGACCCTCCCCTCCCCCAGGCATACCCACTTGCTGCTTCGCCATCCCTCCTGGGCAGCCGGGGAAATGACTGATATCGGGGACATAGCTGGCGTCACCATCCCTCCTCCTCTCCCTACCGAAGAAGCCGACAAGTGTAGAGGATGCGCAAGGATATTCTGGGAATTAGGACCCTCGGTTCAACGCAACATTTAGAGACATTTCTGGGCGATGGCCTACGACCCTATACATATTGCAGCGGTGCAACGGCCAGCAGTCTTGGTTTAAGTTTTTGGGCTGAGTGCGGTTACCGGGATATCGGTGAAGATGACGGGCGACGACGGGAGATTACGAGGAAACGGTGGACGAGGTTACTGTGGCGTGAATGGACGAGAGGGCGTGATATCCGACAAGTGAAGGCTACTGTGCGCGAGGGCGCTCGGAGAACTCTAGAACATGGTAGACTGATGGGACATGGACTAAACGGAGGTGGGACTGAATGAACATGCAATACGGATTTTATTGTAAATATTGGAACCGTCAAATATGGAAATATAATGTATAAAAATAATTTAATATGTTTCGATACACTGTGATAGTGATATCAATTTATTGTAAAATGTTGAGTAGAGAGAATTTTATTTGTAGTTATTGTAAATAAAATTAGGAAATTATATTTAACACTTTTATTTAATTACGACATCCATCTCGTAACGAGCCTGGTTCAGCCAACTGACTTTGAGGGAAATTGTAACAATATATAGCAACTGAACATTGCTTTCACAATTTTTATGGGTGTCCCTCCCAGTCTGGCTTTTCTTACAACATCCACTTGAAATGATAAGCACGAGAATCTGCACGATTCGTTATTAAATAAATGAGTAATAATACAACGGAATTATTTACGCTTCGAGTTTTAACCTTACTTACCGTGGCCGTTAAGCGCGTGTGCGTGTGGGGATTTGTCGTGATTTATTTGAGAGTTTCTGTTCTGCACTTTACACCTCCACTAACGGTGAAGTGATGTAAGGATGGAGCAACGGCGGAACCTAAGATCAAGGGAAAACGGAGTGCCCTGAGAAATTTTACATGTGGCAATCGTCCGGCACGATTGCCACATGTAAAAATCTGGTGACCTGGCAGGGGATTGAACCCAGTTCACTTTGGTGAGAGGTGAGCAGGCTATCCACTCAGCCACCGTGGTTCCAGTAGTTCCTGAGATTTTCTGATAATTGTATCTTCCAAAATGATAGAAAAAATAGCCTATACATTAAGGAACTTGTTAGGTACCACCAGTTTACCTAGTTCGGTTTAAATAATCTAACATTTTCTGAGATGTGTGTAAAGACCTGGGAATTTCACGAGTTAGTTTAGTAATAAACTAGATTCTAAACAACATAATTCCATATTACTTCTATGATTGCGTCATAATTTGTGATATACCTTGCAGAACTTTGAGGAAGTGATAAAGATTGACATCTAAAAAGAGAATATCAGGTACTCATTTTCATACAGGGAAGAGGACTTATCTCCAATGTGTCAGGCAACATGTAAAGATCGGCTGGAATGTATAGGACATTGCGAAGCTTCTCCTTTACTTTTAATGAACTTAAATTTCTTGGTCTCAAGTTATGACAGGATACCCCGAATTTTCGAAAGGCATAATGTTTTTAAGGCATTTGATTTAGTCGAAATCTACAAACGTCGTGTGTCATTACGAGCAAGCATGATGGGTTAATCGAATTTCATGAAATCCTGTGCAAGAAGGGTTCAAAAGTTATAACTTGGGAGATACGTGCAAGCACTCAACCACAGGATGGTTATCTCATAAGCGTTTCTGTCCTGTTGGTTGGAACACGTGTGTTTCTTTTTCAACCTTTTGAGCGTAATAAAGAAAGTGTAACATTGCCTCGGGGTGCGATCGTATTACTGGATTATCAAATCACCGACAAGGTAAATATATTAGATAATTTTAAGATGAAGTTAATTTATCACCTAAGCTTTAATGACTAGGTTATATCTCATTGAAATAACCCTGACACTTTTTAAATTCTGAACACCATTATATGTATTAGAATTCTGGCTGCTTGGTTAAAGAGCATGTGATCGTTCTGCCCCAAAAAAACGTCCTCGTACATTATGATTCTGACATTTTTATATTAGACTAGCTTGCCCGGCCACGCGTTGCTGTGGCATAAAATATTTCGGTTCTATTCATTTCTATGAAATTAATTGAAAGAAGTATATGTATTTTAAAAATCTTTATTATTGAAGTACTTGTTAGTATACAATGTTTTTAGTTTTACCATCTTCCGCGCGTATGAATAAGTTGTGTGGTTTTCCTACTCTAGAACGCGACACATACAATTGGCCGTGCGAAAAACATTGAGAACAACAAACTGAAATGTTCAAACAGACAGCTGTCAACAAAGGTGCTTCCTGACGCGAAAGGATGGTAAAAATGAGCTTTTTGCAGATTTTAGTACCTTTGCAGGCAATACAGATAAAAAAGAAAGGTGTACAAACACTCGTGGGAACGAAATAAAGGTTTATAAAAAAACAGAATGAAAATTGGTTAATTTTTTCGGGAGTTATACGCGTCCGAACAAACGGACGCAACATTTATATATATAGATGATGGCGTTAGTCAATACTTACGAGGTAGTGTAACTCAGTCGATAGCCCTTTGATATTTATACCTATTTATTACTATGTAAATGTAACTTTACAAATTATTACTACAGAAGTTCTGTATTCGTCATTAAGTCAATGCGGTCAACTTATCCACTGATCACTCTTTGCGACAATGAAATGTCCTCACCAATGAGCAGCAGAAATTTGTCAGCTCTGCTTATGTTGCTGAGATTGCGTCCACTTCCCGATATGATTATGTATTTTTACAAATATATAAACAAATCAACTGAAACGGATAGTACATAAAACACAACAACCTATATACGTGTCATAATAAATAAGACGTCAAATATCATACAAATATCCCTTCTTACACCGCATTCCAAGAAAATATTTATAATTTGCTGCTTCATTAGTTTATTTGCTGACATGTATTCATTTATTAATTTATCTGAACAACCATAAATTACTTAATCATTATGTTTTTAAGTTAATTTGAAAAGTTACAGACTTGACATTATTATCAACACACATTCGGAAGGAAATATAGACTTATCAGATTAGTTCCATGTTCGTGTGTGTGCATGTGTGTATTTGCAGGCGTGTGTCTGTGTATGCCTCTCAAAAACGTTTGAACGCGTTAACTCAATTTCACCAAACTCGGTACACACGTACAGTACTTACTAAGGACATCAGACTTTTGTTGTTTTAGACCACGCTGGGTAATTACTTTCAAAATTTAGGAAAGTTTAAAATTTATGGTGCTATGTCATATCTCGGGAACCAATTAACAAATTTAAACCAAATTTTGTATACTAACAGTGCATCATGTAAGAATGTAATTTAGAAATGTACATTATGTTGGTCCACCATTTTGGAAGATAGCACTACATGAAAAAATTAATATTTGTGTTATATTTAGAAAACTACTCAGCAGATTATCGCCAAATTTGGCACGTAAGTAAAACTGCGATAGGCCATGTAAGCGTATGTAATTTAAATGGACAAAACTCTTATTTTCAAAATGGCGGACATACTAAAATTGTAGGTTTATTTGCTATATCTACTATGCGTTATGCTAATTTCGACCAAAATTTGTATGCTGAAAGTATTTATTAGAAGAATCATGTATGCCAGCACATAACTACGTTTGCCCTCCAGTTTGTAATACCACATGAATAAATAAAGTTTTTAAGTCGTTTCTCTGGAAATAATAAACCTATTCCCCCAAAACGTGGGAAACGAGTAATACTACGGTGAACCATATAAATTTGTAAGTTTTATGTGGATTAGACAGTAGTTATTTTCAAAATGACGACAATATAAACATTTCAGCTTAGTATGCTAAATATATGTACGAAACCATGTAACCAATTTCAACTTGTCTTTGTATGATGAAAATATGTATTACAACAATCAAATGTTTCTACACAGAGCCATTTATGTAAGCCATTTTTTTTTAGGTAGTGCCACATACTCCATTGTTGCCGGATGCTGCGCTGCTCCGCTGAGACGAGGAGCAAACATCAGGGGAAATTGTGAAGGGCAGAGGGAGGAAGGAGCAGCAACAAATGGCGAGGGAGACCCGACACGTGGCTAAAAAGTAAACTGGCCGCCTTAGAGTGGCTGCGGGGGTTATGTCTGGAGGAGCGAGGGGGTAGGGGGGTGGACAATCAATTCATTAGTAGCCGGCGTGAAGATTAACACCCTCGAGCCTGGGAAACTGGCTGTTGAGTGCGTGGATGTGTCATGCGCCACTTACTTGGCCGCGGGGCGGCTGAGGGCTTGGAAGGGCGAAGAGAGAGAGAGAGAGAGCTGCGAGTGGGGCAGGAGAGAGGCGCGGACGATGCTTTTAGCGGCGCCGGCCGTCCAGAAATTGATCGCTGTCGTTTTCTGTTCACGTGTTCGGAACCATAACGACGCGCACACATATGCACACGCACTCGCTAAGTTCCTGACACCCCTCCGCTTTGTTCAGTTTCGGGGAGGACAACGTGGCAGGGAGAAGATGTTTTGGCGCCATGTCGGATTAGCAGCACTCGTCAATTACACACATTTCTCCGGAAGGTAACCATCGCAATATGCGAGTAGGTGTTTGGAACGGGTTCTCGCCGTCGCAAGTGAAATTAGTTAACACACAGTTAAGGCCACCTGTTTTTTCGCGAAAAGATTTCAGGAATACTTGTACTCCAAAACACTAGAGCTCAGATCCACTTTCGTGATTGGATGATTTTAAGTGTCACGCATTGCAGAGGTGTCTGCCCGCTAATCACGGACACTCGAGTTGGAGTCACCTAATTCTGATTGGTCCAGTCAGGTTAGGAATTGTTTCCCGACAAAGACACGTGGCCAATAACCAAAGGAAAACTGCACGTATGCCATAGGACATCGGAGTTTAGCCTTCGCGTTAATCTTTTCGCAAAAAAACAGGTAGCCTTACACATAGTTTAAAGCAGTGAGAGAAAGGCAATGAAAACTAGTTACACAGTAGGTATCAGATTTTCAAACTCCCATATTTTGCACAGACTATAAACTGACATAACTACAACAATATTTATAAAATTACCGGTTAAAGGCTTGAGTTCATTTTGAAATAAACTAATTTTCATCAAGGGGAAGTAAATGTTTAAGATTGCAATATCTGCCCGTGGAAGTTAACAGTTATTGAACTGTAATAGGGCCATTATGGCGATCTCACTACACGAATAACATTTTACCAAACACCAGTCTCTAAGAGATGCTCCATAACATTTGTTATTGAAGTTGTAGGCAACAAACTTAATTTCAACGTCCACTTCTTCGTATTAACAACATCATATTTGTGCCGAGTTAAGGTTACGGAAGCACGAGCACTGCTACTTTGGGCGTAGAATTAAACTGTCATTTCAAATAAATGTCGGAGAGATCAACACAACTATAATATTTCAGCATACTGCAGATTGTTATTCAGTTCAAGACAGCCAGCCAGTTAATTTTACAAATTACGTTTGTTATGAACTCAAAAATAGTCGATGTCAGATGTTGGATATTATTGAAATAAGAATACCAACTTAGGTCGTGAGATTTGTGTGGAAAAGTAAACGGAAATTCAATAGTACACAGTAAGGGTCTATGTGTTTAGAAATAATAACAATGGCTCCAACAGCGAAACAGGCATATAGTTTTAAAGGCTTAGTAGTTTAAGGGGCTTACTACTACCGTTTAAAAAACTTATTATTTAAATTATTGTGTTTCCTCCTGAAAGTTTATAGATTTATGCAGCACAGGAAAAGCGTGCCCCGATGTTCAGAACGTCTTTTATTACAATTTCTTTAGTATTTTGCCTTGTATATCTTTACCGAAAATTTTATCTTCCTGTACTTGCCTTATAGTGGGATGAGATCACAAAACATTTGTGCCTGGTATATTCAACTCAATGATATTATCTCTTAAAATAATTAAGTAAAGAAATTTTTCAGCGCGAGTGTATTATGTTAACCATTATGACATCTGAACTTAGTTCCGCAAAGAATAAGGGAGTGTTCCAACTTGCAAAAAAAAAAAAAAAAAAAAAAAACAGTTGAATTTTACCAAGACTTGATTTTATTTCGACGAAAATATTTCGCGGGACATTTTGAATTAATGTTGGCAACGTATATGTTTATTAAAATAACGGTTTATTATTTTGTAATCATCAGTACATTTGCTGATTTGGGAGTTTAGGTAAATAAAACTGAAAGAAATATTACAAAATGTACAAAAAGTTAAAATAAAAATTGTTTTATTTAGGTACAGCCACTAATTACAATTTTTATAATAATCTGTAGGTGATTTATGTGCCGTACTTGCTAAAACGACTACCTGCTGGTGCAAGGAGTTAAGGATTTAAATTACATATTAGGCATGGATGCGTGTGCCCTGTTTTGTTTAATATTAGTTTAGTTTATATCGTAAGCACACTGTTCCCCGGCGATTAGTTCTCAGCCTCTCAATAAATAAACTTATAACGACAATTAAGCTATTTCAGAAAACATTTCTACAAGTAATTTTTGTTAGTACAATACCCTCCAGATAATCGTCCCTGTATACAAGGCGTTCACAATTAGCAGAATATGACCATAATAAAGGAGTACGAATGAAACATCCCTACTCTAAATTAAGTGCACATATGCTTGAAGAATACAATTAAGTACATCTTTACATTTATACGTATACGAAAGCAATGCACATATAATTATTTACTCATTAACTTTGGGTTTATTCGCCGGCGAAAGTATCTACAATATCAATAATATTTTCAGACATGTGGCCATTTTCATTATTAACTCACGCCTTCTGGTTCCAAAGTTCACTTCAGTGCATGAAATGTTTAGTGTGATTTAGACAATAATTTGTTTGGAAATAACTTAATCACTTAAAGACACTGCGTTGAGTGAATAAAAAAAGTAGCACGTGCATATTTTAACCTGTTAACAGCACAGCCTTGATATTGATTTAAATAAATGTTCAAAATTCTGAATTTAAGTATTGCTGGAATTTTCGTCACATCTGGTTCTGGCTTGGAATTCATTGTTAATGAAGCTTGCAAATAAACCAAGTAAGTACTGTTTTTTTTAAGCATGGTAGGAAGCATGGTAGCTTATTGTAGTTAGAGGCTATGGTGATGTTAATGTACGTTCACAAGAGGAAATTGTGCACTATTAAAATTCAAAAGGCTTACGAAAACTTGAGAAATTTGAGATTGAAAACGTGGACTTTTTAAAAGCACACTTAGGAGAAAATAATGAAACTTGAGATGCAACTATATAAATTATGGAGTATAAAAATTGTGCTTTAAAATATGGATACATTGCAGATGGCCCCAGATTTCACGCCAGGATATCTCGAAATGTTGGTGATCGTCGGAAGACAAAGAAAAATCATCCAGCTGGATTAATTTCTCTGCCGCGGTGACAGAAACGAATATAGCCCGTTCCTGCTGAAAACGGTAATCAGTGCATTGGATTATATGCGCATCGTAATAAGAAATCCGTAGAAATAAGGGGACTAGTTTTTAATACGACGTCGCCGTTGTTAGACTGGTGTGCACAGTGGCAAGAGTGACTTCCATCTTCAAGAAGTCGATAGAAGACGTGCCTATAAGTTGTGCGTAAACAGCATAACTTTACTTATACGGCCGCCGGTTATCCAGATTTCAGTTTATCCGATCTGACCATCACAGTGCTATATGTACGCCATGGTAACACGTTTTATTTTTGAATAAATTCGTACTGTGCTGTAGATTGCTCTCTCGCCAACTGAATATGCGTGCTCTGGTTTTTGCACATCATCGACTGAACTCGTGGAAGTGAAACGTCTGCGGAATAGTGCTGTGCGTAAATGTCGCGTAAGTATGGTACAAAAGCACATATTGATCACTACCTACTTTAGCACTGCAGTTTTTTTTACGGGTATAAAGCCTTTTTATATTTTATTCGTATAAAGTGCAAACGGTAATGTGTGTGCTCAGTATGCAGCATTATTGTACTGTATTATATTTTAAACAATACATTTCCAGAATATCCGGATTTCCCTTTACCCAAATGGCATTCTATTGTGTTAAATAAAGAGAAAGGAAGTTATATCGTATCAATAAAATGGAAAACTAAACATTTTCAGCTTTAAAAAAATCGTACTTTTAAAGACTATGTATTAAAAAAAAGTTATTTACATTAGAAACATACATGTGTACAAATTAAGTTTGATTTTGAAATTATAAATCTTAAAGGAAAAATCTGCTGGAAGTCTTGTGCCTTTGCATTTTTTTTTATCTTCTTCAGTTTTCGAGGTATTAAAAACACATATTCACTTGAAAGGACACTATAATTTAAAGTAAGAATACCACAGAAACCATTCTAATTAGATTAAGTAATTATATTTTAACTTACAAATTATGTTTGCTTATCCAAATTAAGTAAATTATATCCATGAATATGCGTGTTAGAGAAGTTGTCATAACCCAACGGAAGGTCTGAGAGAGAGAGAGAGAGAGAGAGGGAGAGAAGAAAAAGAGAGGGTGATTGGCCGGTGCTAAACAGTGAGGTCATGAGCGCCGGCGAGGATGAAATGAGGAAAAGGTGGAGCATCGGCAAAATGCAAGTAGGGGGAAATGGTAGTGCCCCGAGAAAACCCACCGACAAATGGCAACGTCCGCCACGTTTCTTATATGCGAAAATTTGGGTGATCCTGCCGGGAATCGAACCCATTTCACGTCGATGAAAGGCGAGTAGTCTGACTACTGCACCACCACGCACCCTCCCCCCTTTCCCAAAAAAAGAACATAAAACTATTTCCAACAAATATAAAGATGCACGACAGACAGAAAAAAATATCAAATAAAATTTTCTACCTAAAAACTAAATTTAAAAAAATGTAGAAATTTTTAAAAGAAATCAAATTGAATAAATAGCTTTAATTTAAATATTTTGTGGTAGGTCTAAGTAAATTTATTTTTTCGTGTATATCTATTTATTAATTTTAAAATATAATATTATGCATCAACATAAGAGAAAAGTAAGCAGAGCGAGAAGGAACGTGTTCGCTTGGCGCGCACGAGCGATGTCTGCGGACGCCTGTGGCGTGGCAGCTACCCCCAGGACGAGGCTGGCTGGACCGTGTCGTCCCTTGCGACGTGGTTTTTAATTTTCCGCGCCGGCTGCCGGTGGAAGCCGCCTGGGAAATACCGGGGCTCGGACGATCCTCGAGCCTCCTCGGCCGTCGTCCAGGGACCGCGCTCCTCCTGCGTCTCCTCAGGCAGGCGCTTCCGTAGACATTCGTCCATTGCTTTGGTATTCATGCCAAGCGCGGTTAACAGGGCGTCGCACATAAATCAACACTAAACAGACAGATCAATATTTACACGTTTTTGGAAGTGAATATAGGAAAACTACGAAACAGCAATCCTAGATGATAATTTACTCTAACTTTCCGAGCAAAAATTTTTCTAGTGTGATGCATGACTATCGAGCTGATTATTACGCTGTAAATTTGCACGTTTCAGTGCGGCGTAAGATATAGAGCTAAATGTATGCATCTGTTCGTCAAAATATTTGCTCTTAAAGTAAGCAGAAACTGTTAATTATGATCGCCCTTTCTTGATTTCTCTGTACTGACTTCCAGACACCTCGTAACTGCAATTAACATGTTCAGAGTTAACTTATGTACCACACGCTCTTAAAGAGGGTGCCCCACGGGGGCCGCCACGATGGCATGGAGGTAGTACGTGTGGAGAAACTCCATCCATCTTGGATATTATTTACAAATCTTCGGAATTAAACTTTATGATTAAATCAAAGCTTCATATGCCATGGAGGAATAATTAACATAAATTTTAAGATCGTATGGTTTCCGTTAAATAAATATTTTCCCATGTGTAACAGAAATAATTAAATTCCAGGGGAATGGATCAATGTGAGAAAAATTAATTCGATTTCGAAATAACTGTTGAGATTTTCCTGTCGCTTGACAAGCTTGGTTTTTAAATGCTGAATCTGGAAATTAAATTGTCGATGAATATATCTAAATCCAAGATGGCTCAGATACCACCTCTCTTTTTAAGTTGAGTTGAGAGATTTGAGTGGCTCTTAACAACGAGGTCTTGGTAGCCGATAAGGGTGAAATGGGGTGAGAATGGAGCAGCGCCGGAATGCAAGGGCGGGGAAAACGGGAGATCCTCGATAAAATTCGCCGACCAGCGAAAGTTCGGAAGTGACCTGGCCGGGTATTGAACCCGGTTGGCCTTGGTGGGAGGCGAGCAGGTTAACCGCTCAGTCACCGCCTCCTATTTTTTAATGCTTCGTCTCACACGCCCTACTGAATTACTGATTTATAGCATATTTCAGTTGCTTAGAGACACTTATTTTGGAACTACAACTATGCTTCTCTCTCTCTCTATCTCTCTCTCTTTTTCTCGGGAAATACCGGCTATCCCAAATTAATATTTACACTCCTTGAACAGGAATAACGGAGAAACTATTAAATATAATCTGATGGAACCGCTTGCATTAGATGTTACAAAGACGCCATTGGGTGTGTGCATATGGTATTGACAGTTTACAGATGTTCAAAATGTTCGCAATCATCAGAAGTACATCGAATAGAACTCTGTAGAACTTCAACAACTAACAATAGCTACGGTTTTCATGGGAGTGGATTCACAGTTGGTCACAATCTCCTCTCTCGTGACATTCAGCGTCTGTGGCTTTGTGGCGTACACAGTGTTATTCAGAGTTCCCCACATATAACATTCAAACGGCGGGGCGTTTATTCTGGATATCTGAATGGATACTCAACACTTCCTCGTCGGCCTATCCACCTCCCAACAAATGTTTCATCGAGGAGCAACCGTACGTCTCGTTGGTAATGAGGCCGTTCTCTCATGCAGACGAGAATTTCTACCATAGGTGAAAACTCGATCACAGAATCGGCACTGGCGACAACCAGTTAGCGATGATGCAGGTCGCGGCTCCATGATCGTTGATGTCAAAGGCAGGCCTTCGTATTCGCAATTCATCTTCGTGGTATGACGAGGGAGAGTTTCCAAATAGATGTTCACCTCACGGTGTCAGAANCATCTTCGTGGTATGACGAGGGAGAGTTTCCAAATAGATGTTCACCTCACGGTGTCAGAACGTCAACAGTCATTTTTCTTCTATATAAATGTGGTTCATTTTACAGTAAAGATCTTAGCTTGTGCCCACAAAAGGACTTTCACCATAAAATTTATATTTAAAAAAATATGGGCGCACTCTGAGAAAACCCACATACTAGTTCGCCCAGAAGAAAACAATCATTGAATTATGTAACAATACGATATTTAAATACGCTTGTAGGTATATGCATATGCAAATATAGATATTAAAAATAATTTTATACTCTCATATTTATATACACATAATTATGTATAAAATTAATTTTTTATTTACATATTAATACTAGTTGTGTACGCGGCTCCACTAGCGTAGACTACAGAATTATCGTTTAGGTTTTTTTTAATATAGTTGAATTTTACTTAGTGTTAATCTTCTATACATATTATAAAACTCAACGTCTCTCTATCTGTCCGCTAGTGCGCTTATCACTCGAGAACCACTTATCCGATTTATGTGTTTTTTTTTTAAATTCATAGCTATGTTCTCTAGCCAGGTTTTTAGTATATATTTTGTTACGTAAAGTAACATAAGGGATAAGCAGTGACGATAATAGTGATTCAAGTCGAAAAAAAGTTTACCGCCAGTGCGCTCTCTTGCAATACACTGTCTAAACCGTTCAAGATGGAACAATATCATGAAGTAAATAATTGTGTAGAATAAAAAGACTAAAAAAAAACTCCGTGGTAGCGTATTTCTATTTATAACAAAGAAATACTAATAAGCGTTGCGGTGGTGTGCAATTCTAATCTATTATATGAAATTTCCCTGATGTAGTCATTGTTAACGGTTGAATCTGCTATGTTATCTGGCATTGGTGGTCCCATACTTTTTATACTTTTTCCTGAAAATGTCTGCACTTGCTTTTAAATTTCAATTAGTGCAAGGTGAAAAACTCGTCATTGAATGTTGCTTGTGACCTAAATGGTAAAAACGCTTATTGGTATTTCTATGTTATAGATATATATATGCTACCCCGGAGTTTTTTTTAGGTCTTTTTATTCTACACAATACTTTACTACATGATATTGTCCCATCTTTAACGGTTTATACAGCGTATTGCAAGAGAGCGCGCTGGCAGCAAACTTTTTTCCGACTTGATTCACTATTATCGTCACTGCTTATTCCTTATGTTACTTTACGTAACAAAATATATACTAAAATCTGGTCAGAGAACATAGCTATGAATTAAAAAAAAAAACACGTAAATCGGATACGTGGTTCTCGCGTGATAAACGCACTAACTGACTGAGACACGCTGAGTTTTATAATATGTATAAATACTTATTTATTAAATAAATTGAAATAATTTTATACAATCATGAAGACTGCACTGATGATGACTATGATGACAGTAATGGAGCTGAAAATGATGGCGAATCTCTATATGCACTGACACAACCTTCTACCACATTTGCAACAACAAGCGACATGAAGACGGCGGAATATGCTAAGAATACTGACTACCTATTTCCCGATGACACGAACGAACTCGTTGATAGACTCAGACATTTGATTGACCTGCAAAAACGTGGGTACCTCTCACTATCTCTCAAACGTAGTTGATAAATCTTCACTCATTAGTCAACTGAAGGAGAGGCGTTATATCGCATGATGTGATGAACTGTTTTCTTCTGAAATTGTAATGTGCAAAATAAGAATAAAACTTTTTTNAGGCGTTATATCGCATGATGTGATGAACTGTTTTCTTCTGAAATTGTAATGTGCAAAATAAGAATAAAACTTTTTTAATAAAATAATTGTGTTTGAATTTCTTTGTGTTGTATCCTTTCACCCCTCACAATGTTAAAGTGGTGCTATTATCACTCGTCTATTAAGGTAATTATCCTCATACAGAATATTAATTAAAACTTTTAAGTACAAAAATGCACGGATAGTGGACTACACACAAAACGTTAATTCAGTCAACATGTACAAGTTTTGGAGATGGTGATTGAATGTAATTTATATATGTATGGACGGGCACAAGTATTAATCGAAGGAACGAACGAGGGATTGGGATTGATCGAACGCTTGGTGAGGATCGGTGCGGAGGATTGTTGACGATTGGCAAGGAGCATGCGGTGCTAAGTGCGGAGTGTGCGGAGTTGATTGCGGAGGAGGCGGAGGAGGATGATCGGGGAGGAGGAAGATTGCTTGGGATTGGTCATAGACAACTATGGCTATAATAGTGTTGGTAGATGCTGATCCATACCATGATTATATCATACTTGTGCAGAGAGTCGTTACTCATATGATGGTGCTTGGTTTAGTCACATAAACATACATAAACAAAAAATCGAGTAGTATACTTTTATTCCTACAAAACCATCGAGATAATGAATAATTAACAGATACTGACGTCGTATAATAATTATACTTCAAGAGAGGAGACCAGAAATGAAGTTGACAGACTTTTTGGATTGTTCCGCTGTACTCTACATACAATTTCAGTACAACTTAAATAAAATTACAAATATAAGAAACTTTAAAATGGAATAATACATACAGATTTTTTATTTGACATACCCTGCTCCTACAAACATTATATGGCTACCAGAAAATATGCAGGGGGCCACCTCAACATCAGCAATTATGTAAGTAGCTGGGTCCCAGTTAGGAAGCATAGTTTGTTAGTGGCAGTCGTGAAAGACACTTCGTCTCTGCTCGTGTAAGCAATTGGAATATACTGTGGAGATTCCAGTCGTGGCTCCAGCAGAAGCACCATCGACTTCTTCAGATTGGACACGTGCAGCAGCAGCACCACCATCGTCTTCTTCAAGCATGGCACTTGACAGTGCCATCGACTTCTTCAGGCGCGTGACACCAACAGCACCACCAACTTCTTCGAAAGGAACATCTACAGCAGTGCAACCATCGTCTTCTTCAAGCATGGCACTTGACAGTGCCATCGACTTCTTCAGGCGCGTGACACCAACAGCACCACCAACTTCTTCGAAAGGAACATCTACAGCAGTGCAACCATCGATTACTTCGTCAAGGCTTCGTTTCTGTTACTGCGACAAGATATTTGCCTACAGCCAAAGTGCAAGGAAGCATGAGAAAACTACTTGTGTGAAGGGTCCTTCCTGTGCCATGCAACGATGCGGCAATTGCAAACATCTGTTCAACCATGGTGATAAGCTGAAGAGACATAAGAACTGCTAAGATAGAGTTAATACAGCTAAGAAACGACCTGCACTAGATGTTGGTGACACCCCATCGAATGGATTCAACCTGAAACAATCAGATTTATAGGGTGCTTTAAAGGATTATGTGATTGGAAATTATTTTGTAGGTACGAAAGACATATGTACATACCTGAACCACAGTAAGCGAAGTACAATTAATTAGTTAACAGAAGAAGTTTAAGAATGTCCAATAAAATATAATGATTGGCTGAAGTTTACCTACGAAAAGCCTCAGCCTTTGGATGAAGCCATCAGTCGTCGAGCGTTTGAGACTGCGAATCAAGCACTGTACAATGTTGATAGTATCCCAGAGGCTGTAGAGGCCTTGAAAGAAAATCTTTGTCGTGAAGAAGAGGTGAGTATGGCTAAGGGTTCTGGTTGCACACTTGCTAGCGTAAACTTTCTTGAACGGCATATAAACAGATTATATTCATTATGTGAAAAGTGAGTATGTTGCTAGAAAGATGCTACATCTATGATATGAAGACTGTTGGGATTCTGATTTTATATTATGTTTGTATATTGAAGTATGTAAAAATAAATATATCATATAAATTTAAAAAAATGTTTTATTTCTCTTTGGTGTTGTAACCTGCCTGCTTCCCTGATAAAGGGAATATGATGGTCTTGTTTTTCAGATCTGCCACTATATGTCGGTCCTGAAAATGTGTGCATGATAATAAAATTATATGGAATGATGCGGGGAAAATATAATGTTAGTACTTAAATATTTGCTGTAATGGCCAATCACTGAATGTGCACAGTAAATTATATGGTAACAGAGCTATATTTTGAAATGAAGTGCACAAAAAATGAGAGTGGATTAATATTGCAAAACATTCTCATCAGGTTGGACGCAACAGACTTGGAGCGAGGAGGGCGAAGGTCGAGACAGACTTGACCCGTAAGAGCAGTGTGGTAAGAGGTATTGGGCAGTGGGAAGGGGGTGGTCGGCGCTTTTCGTGACGGTTAGGAGCGTATATAGGGGAAGGGGGGTGAGCAAAGTAATAGGGTCTAATGTTATATGTTCCTCGATTTGTTTAATATTTTTTGTGACTTTTTATAATAATTACTAGGGGTGGGTGTGGGGACAGGTGAGGTGAGGGTAGTGGAATGAGGGAGGGGTAGGATAGGGTAGCTTTACATGTTCTTCGATTTTTTAGATTTTTGCTATTTTTCTTAACTTTTATGGTTGGGTGGTGGGAAAAAAAAGGGGGGAGATGAGGTGAGCTTGGAAAGGGGGGATGGGTGGACGCCTGCGGGTAAAAGAAGCGTGGCCCCCCAAATCCTTCAAATTGCTCGAAAATTGCCTTTTGAGGGCTCGTTCTTGCAAATGGTTGGCATAAAGCTTTTTTTTAAGGGAAAAATAAAAAAAAAATGAAGGGAAAAGAGAAGTTTTGATTGAAAAGGTCGATTTATATGAGAAAATGGTATATTTTAAGGAAAAAACGGGAAAATTGAGGAAAACATGGGGAAGTTCCAAGATGGCGGAAATCTCCTACCTCCTGCTGCCAGATGCCATATCCCAAAGTCACTAGTAATATACTACTCAACATATAGTTGCAAAGTGCGATCTCGGTGGAAGTGTTGACAGTAATGTCACGATACCATTTGGACCCTCTTTTGCAGGGTAGTATCCTCAGACACGTGGGGCGTGATTCTCATTTATTTTTCCGATTAAATCACAGAAACAATTAGTGGGGTGGAATTTGACATGGATCAAAGTTCAGTGGGGCCACGGTGATGTAGTGGTTAGACTACTCGCTTACCCCCAAGGCAAACCTGGTTCAATTTCCGGCGGGGTCACCCCCGAATTTACGCATGTGTAGATTGTGACGGAAGATGCCGCTGGTCGGCGGGTTTTCTTGGGGATTTCCCGTTTCCCCCGTCCTTGCATCTCGGCGCTGCTCCATACTCACCTCGCTCCACTCTAATTGGCTTTCAAGACTCCCCGATGTTAAGAGCCTTTCGAATCTCTTCTGTCATTCACTCAAAGTAAAGGCGCTCTCGTCCATTTGGTGTGCTAATGACGAAATTAATTTTAATATAATTATGCTTACTTGGATTGCATAAATGTTAATTTTTGTTCAGGTCGGTTTACAAGATCCAGAAATATGCGTAGCACTATATAAAAAAAAAAACCACCATTTTAAAAATCAGCACCTTACTTTTATATATTTCGACTGCGTTGGGTGCTTAGACCTCTATCAGCCGAACTTAGTATGCAGACATTTATTTAAATTAATTACTCATTTATTTTCAAATTGGCGACATAATAAATATTATACTATTGTATTTTGTATCTACGGGGCCATTTAACCTATTTCAACCGAACTGAGTATGCTGACAGTAGATATTACGAGATTAAATAAGACATTTTATATTTTTTTATGCCACCGTAGTGAGCGATATCGCCACCTGTAAACTACTGAAATAAAGCCCAACAAATTTAAAGTTAATAGCACAATGGCTGCCCTTAGAATTAAAGAATGCTAAATGCATAACGCAGGCCTACTTATTTATAAATCGTGATCTTATATTTTGTGTTATATTCTGTATTTCTGTAACCAGTAAACGGTTTTAAACATAATTTGTTATGTTGGTAGTATTTATTTTGATCACTAAATAAACTTATTTATAATATTCAGACCACTACATAAGAAGATAATATCATCAGAATAATAAAGCCTAAAGCTCTTACCTCACTCACTAACGTCTCAACTGAGTTCCATCACATTTGGTATGCAAGTAGTAATATTAAAAGACACCTGAAAATAAGAGTTATTTATTTTAAAAGTGCGTAAATCACGTATTTATTCTTTTGGTGTTTTATGCCATAGTACTGGAAACATTGGAAATCTTTAAACCATACTTGGTGAGCTAAATAAACTACACTGAAGAGCCAAAACAACTGGTATAGGCGTGCGTATGCAAATAACAGAGGTATGGAACCAATCACAGTAACGCGATGCGGTTGGCAGCTAGATTGGTTACTGCTGATACAATGGCAGGTTATCAAGATGTAAGTGAGTTTGAACGTGGTGTTATAGTCGGCGCACGAGAGATGGGACATAGCATCTCCGAGGTAGCGATAACATTTGGATGTTCGCGTACGACCATTTCACGAGTGTGCCGTGAATATCGGGAATCCGGTAAAACATCACATCTTCGACATCGCTGCGACCGGAAAAAGATCGTGAAAGAACGGGACAAACGACGACTGGCGAGAATCATTAAACGTGATAGACGTGCAACCCTTTCTCAAATTGGCGCAGATTGGATTTGTGGACTGCCCTGCAGGATTCATGGTGTGTGTAAATTGCCTCCTGCATACCTTCCGACATTAGTCTAGTCCATTTCACGTCGTCTTGCGGCACTTCTGCGTGCTCGGTGTTTTGAGGCGGGACTACATTTATGAAATAATAAATTCATTTGTACACCATTTTATAAATACGCTTTACCTTAATATAAAATTTATTTATCGTCTTAGGAGCTACTCCACAAATTTCTGGGAATGATTTTAAAAACGCAATATTCTGTTTTCTAAGCTTAGCAGAATGCCACCAAAATTAGTAGAACATAAATAAGCGCAGAAAAAAGAAGGGTAATTTGTTATATAGGTAACTTTTTGATCATCACAGTCCTAATGTCAGTAGTTTGCAACATACCTCCGCAATATGACAATAAGCGACAGCAAATCAAAAGTTAAAATTAGTGCCGGGAGTCGTACACTGGTCCCGAAAGAGAGTGGTAACGACGCTACCCAGTAAACCACTTTTTTTTTCAACAGTGAATATTCTTTGTATCCTTCATTGGTTCGTTCACAGTCAACAGTTCTTTGTAAAAGGCAGAAAGAAGAGTCCGGGTAATTTATAAGCGATACACTTAAACTAGGAACAACGTTTAAATCATTTCACATTACAGCGGCTATACATTTTGGCAATTTTCAAAGATAACATTTGCTAAGAGGAACCGGTCCGAGTCTCTAACTACTCCCATGATTGTAGTCCAATAACGCGAGGAATTCTTTAAATTTGTAATTATCACCTTGTTTATAGGCCACGAATTGAGGTATATTTATTAGCTCACAGTATTACATAGTTATGATTGTTATATGCTGTTAACGACAAACTGAGCATTTTTTAAAGCCATGCTTAAGATATACTTGTATTCACATTGTGTATTCTTCCACTATAACTAAATTAACATTGCCAAGGGCCTAATTACTTCATTCAAGCATCCGACAAGCGAAACCTTGAAATTATTAGAACAGTAAATATTTTACAAATGTTTTAATTTCTACACTTACACTCATTTAAAAAATAGAAATCTAAAGAGATCCTTTTAGTATTCACAAATGTTTACACAGCACTTTTAATTCAACGTTAAAACATGGCACTACTTTTTCTTCGTCGTTACCACCTTTACTAGGCCCATGCCACTTAGCGTGTCTGTTAAAATATATGCAGGCAGGTGCACTGGCATTTTTCAGAGGTTGATTTCAGAAGTTCTCAATTAACCGTGAACAGAATATAACATCTGAACCACAGGTTTCGAAACAATATCAACTGAAGGAACTATAACGGTCAAAACTATGGATCTTATGGAGTAGAAGCATTTAAACATTTTATGGTTGCTCTTATCACTGAACTACACATCATTATCTAAACCCTAAAATTAATCACTAGAACTTTGTTTTGGTGTTTTGTTATTTGAAGGATTAAAAAATAACTTTATTAATGGCATAGAAAATAACGTTATTCGATTATCAGAGTGAACTTTGTATACCCGCCATAAACCTCTCAGTCACTACTTTTCACAACAGTCATGGAATGACTTGCCTTTACTAATAGGAAATGTCTCAGCGGACTTTGTACACATGGTTATCTGCGTGTTGCGTCAGTACGATCTCCGCGACCTGCCTCTGGCGTGATAAGCAGAGCGAGCTGCGGCTGGCTACGGAGTGTACACTGCCAAGGCCTGTTTTACAGTGATAACGGATACGCATACGTAACACGGAGCGGAGCACGTAACACACTCCCGCGTTCGATCTCCAAAGGGATGCAAGCGGACGCGGATAACTTACGGATCCACATAAGAAAGCTGGGAAACTCAAAGATCTTCCGTGTACGCGAATTCGTGTAGCCAATAGGAATGTACTATTTGGTTAAATGAAATTCGTCTTCTTCGCCGTCATTGTGGTTGACGAGAAAACAAGAACGTGGATTAAAACTGGCAGTTGTCATTTTTGTTTTAATAAACACATGTGCATGGTTTGACAATACTGTTCACAAATATCAAAATTAGTATAAAGGCTTATGTCGGTAATTTGCAATACATATTGCAAATTTTATATGTATATATATATATATGTATTTTTATAGGTTGCAGATTGTAATGTTTTTGTGTACTGTAACATAGGTGTGTAAGTCATCCCGATTCGTCCGCTCGTTCCATTTACGTGTTCCGTGCCCGTTTTCTTACGCATCAGTGCATNTATATATATATATATATATATGTATTTTTATAGGTTGCAGATTGTAATGTTTTTGTGTACTGTAACATAGGTGTGTAAGTCATCCCGATTCGTCCGCTCGTTCCATTTACGTGTTCCGTGCCCGTTTTCTTACGCATCAGTGCATTGTGGAAAAAGCCTAAGCATTCCATGTATTCATGGAATTTTTTTTACGGAAACGTATAGTTAATATAGTCTATCTGCATTTTCATCACACTTTCTTAATCAAACCGTTTAGTGAGTGAGTGAAGAGATTTGGGCGGTTCTTAACAGCGAGGTATTGACAGCCGATGAGGATTGAGGTAAAGTATAGAGCAGCGCCGGAATGAAACGGCGGGGGAAACAGGAGATCCCCGATAAAAATCTCCGACCAGCGGCATCGTCCGGCACAATTTCCGCTCAAACCTTTGAAAAATCACCCAATGCCAATGCACGACGTGTTTGGTTGTTTCCTGAGAATGCAAGCTATCGCAATCGTTTTATGCCTGTATTAACGTAAAAAAACCCTTCCTTTTGGTAAAATTGAGCTTATATGTATATTGTATCTATTAATTATAATATTTTATTTTGTAATTGATACTCACAAAACAGAGAGAAAATAGACATGTTGGCAAAACCTATTAAAATAGTTCTTATGCATAATATTATTGCACTGAGTGGGCACGAATTCAATGCGTAGCACCTTTGGTAAAATTTTCTAAACTCAGTTAAGTTTTGTTAGCATGAGGCGGAGGAATACCCAAGGAAGTAGAACTTCAGCAGGACTTCAGAAAAGTTAGACGTAACTGTGTACGGACTATACACGGATACGCGTTCCGTTATTACATAAAAAAAAGAACTGAGCACGTACACACAAAATACTGCACCTCTCTGTATTTCCAACAACTTCGGGTTTCGGGAACGAACGATATCACGTCCACACGAAACATTCTTCGCCGCTATAAGTAGAAAATTACCTTTACTGCAACATTTAGGATATTCTCACCAGACGTATTATTTCAAACATAAAACCGTTGCAAGCATCATTTGCAACAGTTAGCAGTAGTACAAACGTTCAAACAGTATAACATTACTAGAAATTAAAACAAAAGTTTCGTAGTTTGCTTCCTTTAATATGCATTAAGTTAACTCTACTAACAATCTGAGGATGTGGTAGCAGAGTGGTAAAAGTCGTAGAATGCTGAATTAATTTTGACGCATGTTAAAATTCCGCTCCAAGACTTAAAATATTTAATTTTAAAAATTATTTTTTACACTCTGGTAAACAACAACGTATCGAAAATCAAATATATATATAAGCAATTCAATTTTATAAGCTGGAAATATACAAAAACATAGTAACGAATTTACTGAGGAGTTCAGTGAATTCACGAAAATTCTCGTAAATTTACTCAAAGTCATTTATTAAAAAGACAAAAAGCCTCGTTTTACTAAGACTTCAAGGTAATTTTTACAGGCACTTTTCCGTAATTTCGCGGAAACATTTTCTAACAATTTAGCTGGCCGTCTACTCAATGATATATTTGTCATTTACTGGTTAGTAATAAACTGGGCGTGAAAAACAGAAGCACACTATGCACGTGGGCCACCACTCACAGATCCTGTCACAGGACCTTTCTTTGAGAATAATCGACGTTTTATTCACCTATTACATTCCTTGCTGGGAAATGTAGTGTTGGGATACGAATAACGAAATATCAAAATTTACGCCCAGTCATTTATCTAGGTTCTGTAGATTACCAATTTATGAATAAACTATTCGTTACATTTTAAATATCTGCATGTCTGTCAAGGGTTTCACGTGGTGTGTGCGCTCTCTTTCTCTCTCCTCTTAGTATAATTTAGTAGCTGAATAAAAATACCCGAGAGTGGTCAAGACTACATATTACCTCTACAGCTACGATGTCAGTTTCTAGGGTGTTGTAAATCCTGCTTGGCTATGCGTGTGAAGGTAATCTCTACCCCACTAATTCGGATCTTGCGGAAATTTAGGACGTAAACAAATGCTATAATTTTCAATAAATTTAATTGTTCGTCTGGCTTCAGGCAGTAATCTATTTTTGTTCAAAGATCAATTTAAAGATGTGTTAAACAATTATATTTATATTCATTTACAAAAAAATTTATGACCCCGAAGGTGCCCTCGCAGGGACACTTAAGTGGATACAGGCACAGAACATGGTGGTATGTATACAGCAAACACAGATATAGCACCACACCAAGCATGTATTGAAGGGGATCAACACTTTCATGATGCACTTGGTATGGTGCTGGACCAGCTGTAGCATGGAGACAAGCGGCGATACGGTCGGCCATGGAGGAATACAGATGTCGGATGTTCTCCTGAGAGAGATCCTGCCACAGCCAGCGCAACTGACGCTCCAACTCGGCCGTAGTTGCCGCTGGCTGAAGTTGTCGTCCAATCTGGTCCCGAACGTTTTCGATGGGCAAGAGGTCTGGGGTTTTTGCTGGGCAAGGAAGCTTGTTGGCATCATGAAGGCAGGCCAGAGATATACCCGTACTGTGTGAGGCTGGACATTTTCCTGCTGGAAAAATGGGGTTGTCAAGCTGCACCAGGAAGGGGAGCGCACATGGTCGCAGAATTTCCTGGACGTATCGCCGCGCAATCAGGGTTCCTTCAATCACCACCAGTGAGGTGCGAGCATAGTAGGAAATGGCACCCCACCCCATAACGCCCCTCTGTGGGGCGGCGTGCCGCTCTACTGTTAAGCGTGGATCACGGCGCTGGCCAGGACATTTCCAGACTCGAATTTCTGGGATCGCCTGTATCCAGATAGAACCGTGATTCGTCGCCGAACACCACTCGTCGCAAATCCGCAAGCTGCCATGCTGCCCGTTCCCGGCCGAAGGTCACACTTGCTTAGCGATGCTCAGGACGTAATGGTAGACGTCATAAGGGACGCCGCGGTGACAGATCTCGCTCTACTAGCCGCTTGGATAGGTACATACGGACGCAGGTGTATCCCCAGTTACTATGGCATGTTCCTAGAAAGTGCGCAGCGACGCACGATGAAACAATCCTCCCTGCTGGTCTGCCGGGGTCGAAACAAGCCGACTCATCCAGCTGGGCAAAGGCTTGTCGAATACGCCGTCAGAGCATGCTTCATGTTCACTGAAGTTGGTTGTGTGGTTCATACTGCTCACACTTCTACTAACGCCTTATTCGGTGTCTTACAGCTATGAATTATGGAGGGACATGTATGCCCCTTAGTTGCATATCCGCACAAGCAAACCGCATTAAACGCAAATGGAACACATGGCGGGCTATGACGATACTGTATGGCAACCTTCGTTGTAATAGCGCGATTCGTTAATGGTGATTTTTTTAATGAGTGTATTTCAGAGTGAACTACATGAAGAAAGCTAGTCACGTCAACTCATCGCTATACACGTAGAATGTTCTGTGGTACCAGAGAGTCGTGTTGGAAACAATTCCTACACAACGGTGGGCGTACATGCCGAAGAATGCCTAAATAAGTTAGATGACAAATATAAGAGAGGATATTTATGATTGATCGACAGGCCTGAACAGATCTGAACACATTTCTGTTCACGATCCAAAAGAGGTATTTTTAACGTGCTAAGATATCAGAGGGACTCATGATACTTTTAACATATTGGAGTAAGTTGTTGCCAACTGAAATAAAACTTTGAATTTCATAGCAACAGGCGCTCTTGAAGAACGTTATGTTTTAAAAGTTTGTTGGAACCAGCCATCGATCGGACACGCCCCTTTCGAATATTTTCTCCCACCACGTTGGAAAGTACACTTATACGTAGAGGTCTGAAAAATTGGCATATTCATTTCGTGGCAAGCTAGAATTTAAAAACTCCTACGTTTATTTCACTTTTGCTAGTGATCCGGGCATTATTTAACATTTTCGCGAGAAACCAGAGTCAATAATTGTTTATTTTCCTTTTTCTATTGCTCCAGGCATTATTTAACATTTTTGCGACAAACCAGAGTCAACAAGAAACGTGAACTAAAATGCAGGACCAATCGTCACCTTTCATTGTGACAGAACAAAATTAACAAGCCATTGATATAGAATGTTCGCGTGTTCGGCTGTTTTCTAAAATGTCACGCATCACAAGCGTTTTATAGTTATTTTAACACGAACATATCTTATATTTGGTTAAATTGAACGTTTACTAATGTTTTATTTATAAAATATTAATAATGATATATAAAGAATACTAAAGACGACGGCGAGAAAATAACTGCGTTGGTAATTCCTAGGAAAAAATAGTTCTCCTGCGAAATATTATTGAACTGAGTGCGTACAAATGCGGTGCACTGGCCATTTGGAGACATTTTTAAGACTTTGCTAAGCTTTATTTGTATACGGCGGAGGAATATTCTGAAAGTAGAACTTCAGGAGAGTTTCAAAAACATTTTGAAGCAGGCATAACTATAAATGGTCTATTTGTATAACTGTGCTTAATACTGTGAAGCCTATCGCGTAGGTTATTGAACTCGCGAATTTTTCTGGCCTCTGATCATACACTGAAGAGCCAAAAAAACTGGTACCCCTGCCTAATATTGTGTAGGGCCCCCGAACACGCAGAATTGCCGCAAGCCAACGAGGCATGGACTTGACTAATGTCGGAAGTTATGCAGGAGGCAATTAAAACCATGAATCTTGCAGGGCAGTCCACGAATACAATCTGCGCCAATTTGAGAAAGGGTTGAACGTCTGTCACGTTTAATGATTCTCGTCAGTCGTCGTTTGTCTCGTTCTTTCACGATATTTTTCCGGCCGCAGCGATGTCGAAGATGTGATGTTTTACCGGATTCCCGGTATTCACGGCACACTCGTGAAATGGTCGTACGCGAACATCCAAATGATATCGCTACCTCGGAGATGCTATGTCCCATATCTCGTGCGCCGACTATAACACCGCGTTCAAACTCACTTACATCTTGATAACCTGCCATTGTAGCAGCAGTAACCGATCTAGCTGCCGACCGCATCGCGTTACTCTGATTGGTTCCATACCTCTGTTATTCCGCACACGCACGCCTATACCAGTTTTTTTTGGCTCTTCAGTGTACATGATAAGAAATGATTGTACAGATACTCACCAAGATTGTTAACCCTTTAGGTCCCGCATTAACTTATGGTTTCAAGTGTTGCAGTCAAGTAATATTTCTGTTCGTGCTGTAGGCCTTCTCATATTGGTTCAAAACTTGCTTCATTCCCACAGCCAAAAAAATATGGCAGTACTTATTAAGAGTCATTGGGCAAACCACTCACAAACCAGAGCTCTAGAAATTTCCACATGTAATTTTAACCACAGGGGAAAAACTAATTGGATTCCAGCTGTGTACGGCTCTTGTCATGTGTTTCTTTCCTCTGCAACATTTCCGTTGTAATGGACACAGGGTCTGAAAGGATTTATTTGTTAGAGATGTTTAAAAAAATTAATTTTACAAAAACGCTATCTTAGAGCTTTTTCTTATTTCCATTTTCAATTTGATTTCAGTCACGCGCAAACTGCATTAAAAATGTTTATTGTTTGTGTATGTGACACTCAAGCTAAGATTTTGTGGTACAGAGTCGGAGTACGAAATGCTATAGGCTGCTAAGCCTCCGTTCTGTGGCGCAGAGTAAGTAATACGCCGGTAACATTGTCGTCAACCCTGTCTAGAAATGAANCCCTTCATAGAGGGGTGGGCGGTCGAGGAGGACGGCCGTGGGGGCTGAGGGTCGATGATTGTGACCCGGGGTCCGCGACAAGTCAGGGAGGCAGAGCTACTCTAAACAAAAGCTGGGGGATATTGAGCTGCCTGCCAGCACGAGGGGCTGGCAGAGATTATTAAGCCACGTTAGGGGTGCGGGTCACGTCCTCAGGGTTGGAAAGGGAGGGGGGTGATGTCCCTGACGTACACCGCCACGCCAGCATGTCGACAGGGGTAGGCCCGGAGAAAGCGGCTCATGCAAATAGGGAACAGCAGCGNCACCGCCACGCCAGCATGTCGACAGGGGTAGGCCCGGAGAAAGCGGCTCATGCAAATAGGGAACAGCAGCGCCTGTGCGCCGGACTGAACAGGAGGAGAAGACTTTTCTTCCTCTCTACAGAGAAGGGTCGTTTCCGAAACTTGGCGCCGTGGGGAGACGTGAAGACGAGGCTTCCACTTTCTCTTATCATCCGGCCTTAGAACAAAAGAAAGAGTAAAGAAAACAAGGCGACTCCTCTCGTAACTTGCTGCTTGCTGCTGTTTCAGTTAGGGGTACTAAGGATAACGAGCTTACTATTAGCTTTTTTTTAAATACCAGCCCCATTCGCGAATACATTTATCGGTGTGAACTCAAATATACTGTTTCGAACACCGTTTAGAAAATGTTGCATTCGTTTTACTTACGGTTTAGTTATGCCATTCCTAGTCATGGCATGTCATTCTGCCTTATTTACAATTTTGTACATGTACTAGTCAATAAGTGTTGTAAAAGGAACACCCTTAACTGTTTTAGTGTGTTATTATAAGACAGCCTCGAATAATTTAGCTTAATATGATTGCAAATTTTAAATGCTATGTATTTTCGAGAAAACTGTTAAAATTAAAAAGCGTTCCAGATTAAATTTTAAACTTACTAGAGTTTTGTGAATGATCTAATTATACAAGCACCCTAAGGCTTCTGCAACTACCTAGAATAATTTACACCCTGAAATTGCCTTTACAGAATGTTACATATTTGACTCACAAGGCAAAGATGCAAGACATGTGGGCAATTCAGAGCGACCATAGTTTGAATTCGGAAAACGAAAAGAGAAAAACATAGTCCTGTAAATAAATGGCCCCTAGTTTTGGGCTGACACACAACTAATCTACGGGCTCGTTGGCGCCCTTAGTTCCTGAGGGGGCATGAGGAATTATGACCTATGAGTGAACAGAACTGAACAGATAAGTTCAACCCATTCCTCGGTTTTCACAATTACTGGGTTGTGCTATAATTATTGCGATATAATATTTTTTCTGCCGAAATACATGTTCTTACCTAAACGAGTGGAGTGGAGAGGTTATGGCAGTTTTCAACAGCGGGGTCTCGAGAGCCGATGAGTGTGAAGTGAGGTGAGTGTGGAGCAGCCCCGTAATGCAAGGGCGGGGAAAAACCCGCCGACCAGCAGGATCGTCTGGCACGATTCCCACCTGCGGAAATGTGAGAGCGACCCCGCCATGATGGGGGCTAGTAGTTCAACCACTACACCATCGCGGCCTCCCTTACCAAAACGAGTCCCTGAACCTACTATCTCCCATCACATGTATTATTAAAGTTCGTCCATTTTATTAGATTTTATATTTACTGCTATATATTTGCCATACTCCATATTATGTAGGCTATGGCATAAATTCTGGGTGCGATTTCCCACAAACTGCCAGTACGAGTCCATCCCAGTCTGATCTCAGGAGTAAGAGGGAACATCAAACGGGGCCAATGCTAGGTAAGTCCGTGCTCTTCCTTCCTTCCGAGTGGCGCTTGTGAGACTTCTCCCGACAACCAATAAGACTCACACCAGTACCCAGCCGGTCGACTCCCGTCAGCTCGCACCTTTCGGTGGTCTCGTCCATTACCATACATTTGAATTGGCATCTTTCACCACGTTTCCCGAGCCATAGACATGATCCTGATTGCGTCATGAACGTTTGAAATATTTTTGAAGTCTTACACACACAAGTTAATCCACCGGTTTTTTGTATCGTGAAGGAATGACATTTGATGTCATCTATCACGTCATAAGACCATCCAATTTGTATCACCAGCTTCAAGTAACATAGAACGCTGGCATTATCCCATGTTGCACTCTACACAATGAGTACACCTTCAACTGATATCAGCAGCACAGTTGTCAGAAACAAACTTCAAGTAGAGCACGTTTTAGATTAAAAATGCGATGCTTTTCAACTTAGTGATACGTTTTTCTATTCAGTAAGCCTATTTTAGAACTTACGAAATTGCTGATAGGATACAATTTTATGAGAGCCTTTTGACAGCGTTTTCATATTTATATTAACGATGTAATACCTACACGTTAGGTTGCCAATTCCCATACATTTATGTTTATTGAACAATATTATATGAATAACGCTCTCACTGGGGATATGTTTGATTCGGCATTTTTAATGGTATCGTTTTTAATAAAATCGACAGATAACGATTTATATAATTAATGGGTGTTTGCCCTATGCTGAAATATCCATTATTACTATATATTTGTAAATAACTATTAGTGACGGATCTATATGTCTAATAAGGAGAGGGTTACTTGAGGAGTGAAAAGTCACTGTACATTAATTTCAAACTATATGCTTGTTAGTAAGCATTTAATTTTTATACTAGATATAAATGTCAGAAATTAGTTTGCTGGATATCCAAATACCATTTAAATTCACTTTATACCACAGCGAGTGTATGTATTAATATTAAATTATTGACAATGCACTTGGTTTCAAGAATAATTTCATACAGTTTAAATTTTAAGTTCGAAGGGAGGAATTCAACCCCCTTTAGTCTCTTCTTGGATCCGCCCCTGACAACAATTAATTATATAGTACTGCAAAATAAATATTATCTATGAAAAAGTTTACGAGAATGAGCTGTCACAAGCGATCCTATTTTCACTAATCACCAGTAAATAAATTACTTTAAATATTACTTCAAACGCTGCTAATTTACGAACGCAGCTGTTCACGAACACTTACAGTAATTCTGCACCAGACTTTGGAGGTGAGTCTCTCCTCCATAAAAATAAAAGTACACTTTGTGTAAAATAACCTTTAATTGTTTCCATATCTTCCCAAAAGTTTGGGGGAGGGGGTTGCTATGAACACCCTTCGAGTGAAGAAAATAATGATAATACACATGATTATAACACCTTTCTACCATCGGATATAGAAAAAAATAATATTCAAAGATCGACAGAATTTCCCGAAACTGACGAAGGTATTTCAGACGCTTTTAACCATAGTGCCAAAATTGAAGAATCATTGAATTAAATTACTCTTCCATTGAGTAACAGTACAGTTATTGCGTACTTAGAAGACCTTTGAATGTCTTGCATATTTCATATCTTGTTGGGATATCTTCCCAGTACAGTAAAAGGGTGTGCAATAATAAGTATGCCACAACCGAACACAAAAAAGTGGGCTGTACACTAATTGCGGAAGAATAAGATCGTGACTGTCAAATTCAAATAAATGCTGTGAAAACTGACCTTCCCTAAGAATAAGCGGAGATGTTTCGTCAGATATCTACGTGTAGAGTTGCAGGAATCGCCGGAGAAGGCTACCGAAATTGATCGAACTGGATTTAATTCGTGCACTGACGAGAGAACAGGTCATCTTGAAGCAGTTTCGGTCCCTGTGGAAATATAAAAGTGTAGTGGTCACCGGATTTCTTTGCACCAGTCAGTATTTAGGAACTGTGTTTCTGTGACAGTATAAACAAAAATTAACGAAAATCACAATATTTTTTTTACCCCAAAATTCATTACAATTTTTTTGGCCAAATAACAACCATATCTAAATTACACAACTCCACTGCCTTATTCATCACACTTCTTTAAGTTCAGCAGCCACCACTTTTTCGTGTTGTGATTGTTAAAATGGGGCGGTGTCTGACTACAATATACAATAACTCATCAGCACGCCGACCCCAGGCATTGTTTCTTCAGAGAGGTGCTGATATTCGCGTCAGTCTCCCCCGACGAAGCTTGTAATATCATAATGTTCACACAGTTTTACATGAAGATCAGTCGTTATATTCCGCAGTATATGTGCTGTATTGTGCGTTTAACATAATTTGGACACAGAGCAGTATAGGGCCAGACAGACGTCTAGGAAAGTCTCATGGGAGGGGAAGAGCAAGGATGATGACAACGACCAGGTAGAAAGAGATGCGCGCGGATGTTTGTGGGACGGCACATATGCTGCCGGGCCGTTCTGTTAACGTTCAGATACAGACAGGTCCGGGACGAGCTACACACTAGCGAACATAAGAGGTAATCGAATTTTTTTTAAAGTATGCTCTAAATTTAATAGGCAATATTATTGTTTGCGACTTTTATTAGCGGTTACTTCATACCACAAATGCATTCGAGAGAATAAGAATAATACATCGTGACGATGAAATACGGCTTTTAAACAGTTCCACGTGAATACTCATGAAAATACGCATGAGTAGACAAACAATAGAGTGTTCCCACAGTCAAAATGAAAATAAGTACTTAAGCACGTGTTTCTAAAATATCCAAAGAGAAAAACTACGCCATACGCAGGTAGTAAATATTCTGTTTAGAAATGCAACAATTTTTTCAACGCCTAAGTTGTAAAGTCGTAGAACCTCGGCTAAGTTTATCTTCGGTAAGGATTCGTTATCCGTATTCGAGTCGCTGGGGCCAACGTGTGCCGGGGACTATAGTAGGAACAGCAGCATGCACGTCAGAGCAGATGATGGGGCCGATGTGGAGAAGCGGAACCAGAGGTAGAAAACACTCGACAACAAGGACGGATCTAAGGGAGGAAGTCAGGGGCGCAGCCTGTCCCGGGCGCCGGGTTGGAGGGTGCTCCGGATTCATCGACTTGTGTTTTTTAGACATCTAAAACTTTTAAATAAAAGGCGAACGAGCAAAAATAAATTATTATTATTATACAATATCTACTAATATTTTGAATTTTACTCATTCTCACTAATCTTGTTTTCAACGGGAATCTTTATTACTCGGTTCGTCTAGTAGTTTGCAAGCGATGGAGACCGTGTAGGGCGAAAGAATTCACCATTCACATTGAACATTAGTTAGTATCTAAGCTCTCGTTTGATGATATTCTCAAATATATTAGATCAAGATAATGCTCGTAAAGTGATGTTTCAAGACAATAAGTGATTGAACATGGCACTTTTCAATTATTTATTTATGTCCTAATGTTATATGTATATATTCCTATCATATATTATTTATTGAACCTTAAGTATATATAGGTAGTACAGCAGTAAACGTAAGTTTAGCTTGTATACTTTGTCAAAGAATTTTTCAATATTATATGTTAAGATTATATCGCAATTAAAACTATGTGATTTTATTTTTTTTGTCTCCATTGAACCTTGAACACAATATTATTGTTATAAATAGACTACGTAAAATTAAACGCTATGGTAAGCTCACGGATTTTATAAATTTTAACTGGTGGTCACGCTATCTTCAACCAATAGCAGGGCAACTTTTTTTTTCTATACGTCAATACGTAAAATATTTCTCAAACTTTAACTTTCAACGGACGGATGGATGGGTAACCACCTCCTGATGACATTCCATAGAAACGAATAAGAACTTTGAAATAAAAGGTATTTATCTCCAGTGGTAAATTCAAAAACTTAAAAAAAAATCGGTTTAAATTATTATTAATTAAAAAGCGTATACACCCAATTTTTTTCTTGAATAAGGATTTTCACCTAAAATATACCTTGAACGAAAGAAAGATCGCGATGTTAAGTTATCACAGTGAAATTTTGCCGTGTATAGACGGATTGACGGATGACGTATTGTTGTGAATCGCTTTCAACTGACGGAGGAAAATAACAGACGGATGATTGACGGACGGATGGGCGACTGATGGAGGAGACATGTGGTTATTACTCCACCTTAATGCACATGGACGCAAAACACATTATGTGAGGTACGTTTATTGCTGGTCGGCTGAAGGGGGAGGGGAGTCAGCACAAATCACAATTTCAGCCCCGGGCGGAAGAAAGCCTACATCAGTCCCTGGTTTGCAGCAGCGCGGAACTCAGTCCGACTTGAGGGTCTTGGCGTCGGGGCGCAGAGCGGCACGCAGCAGACGGCGCAGCAAGACGTAGACGAGCCAGAGGACGACGACGACGGACAGGAGGAGCGCCGCGGCGACGTCCAAGAGGAGGTACTGGTAGAGCGGCATGTCGGCGGCCGCAGACCTCAGGTGCGGCGCCCCGCGGTGCCGTATCACGTACTCCGTCCAGAATATTGCCGTGTCCAGCGCCGACACTGGCCGGTCGCGAAACACGGCCGAGGTGCGCCGCGCCGTCTCCGTATACCTGCGGGCAAGGCAGACCACGTTCTCCTCACTACTGCCGGCACCGACGTGTCTTCTCCTTCTTGGCGAGGCCTTGGAGAGTGTGGCTGAGTGGAGAGATTTGGCAATACTAGTCTAGCAATGCATGTATTAGAACATGTACTAAGCAATGCCCTATGCCTTTTCGACGCCCATACTGACATATAAAATGTGTGATGAAGGTTAACGGCGAAAATTCCGTATATCCAATATGGCGGGAACTGATACCCCCTAGTAGCGAGGTCTTGAGAGCCGTTGGCGGTGAAACGCGGTGAGTATGGAACAGCGCCAGAATGAAAGGGTCGAGGAAACGGTGGATCTCCGAGAAAACCCGCCGACCAGCGACATCGTCATGCACGATTCCTAAATGTGAAAATCCGGGAACGACTCCGCCGGTAATCGAACTACGTTCGCCTAGGTGGGAGGCGAGTAGTCTAACCACTACACCACCGCGGCCCCATAGGACTTGTTGGCGCAGTGACTTGGACGCTCGCCTCCCACCAAACGAACCGGGTTCGATTCCGGGCGGGGTCACCCCCGGATATTCACATGCGTGAATCTGGCATGAAGATGCCGCTGGTCGGCGGGTTTTCTCGGGGATCTCCCGCTTCCCCCTCCCTTAAATTCTGATGCTGCTCTTTACTTTGTTCTACACTCATCGGATCTTAAGACGTTGGTGTTAAGAGCCACGCCAATTTCTCCTCACTCTCCCTAAGTCTAGAGACGTGTGCGGAATATACGTTATTTTCCGGCATCATGCTCACTGCATAGTTTTCTGTACACTTAAATGTCTCGCTCTTACAAGGTGGCCACACACTTACACTTCTTACACGCTTATTTCAGTCTAGGAGTAAAGAAATCCACTCTTGCTAGTGTTATACTGATTGGTTGTTCTTCGTAATGTATATGGACTCACTTAATATCATAGCGATCTTAGTTCTTTGCAAACCACGAACTAGTCATACATTTTAATTTTAACTTATAGTAATGTAATTTTTGTCCCTGCTTATAACGCTTCTCTCACTGGCAATTCAAACTACACAATAACCTAAAAACTACTTTTAGCAGCTGTGAAACAATTTTTTTTGTAAATATTCTAGAGGATTATTATCACAGTTAGCTAGTATTAAGGCGAGCCGTGCTATTTTACGCTTCCTTAATCCTAAGCTTAAAAATATAAGCCTTATAAAATGCCATAACATAATATATCCCACTTCCCTTACACAGCTGACGTCTTTAATACAAATACTCGTTCGTGGGACGCTTACTTCGTTTACACGTTTCCAATGCTGAGTTTCAAGCTTGGCCATGTAGTCAGTCGTGTAGGTATGCCGCAGATCATTAGTTTTATGTGACAAAGATCTATTGGCACTGCATCATTCTATTTTAGAAGAGAAATAGCCTTTCGGATGTAATGTACTCGTAACACGTGAACTGAGATTCTCATTGGTTAGCAGTGTAATTTCTNGGAGAAATAGCCTTTCGGATGTAATGTACTCGTAACACGTGAACTGAGATTCTCATTGGTTAGCAGTGTAATTTCTATGCGGTTAAGTACAGTGCTCCCGATAACGGGCAGTTTAATCATATCAGTAACGTGTTTCTAAATCTGCGAACTCTCAGCTTAGATAGCCCTTTAATTTATGGATTCGTATTTCTCCTAAACGATCACAATTCATTCCGTGTCCTCGATGTCTTTTTCTATTTGTAGTGGAATGATATTTT
Source organism: Clitarchus hookeri (assembly GCA_002778355.1). Classification (NCBI taxonomy): domain Eukaryota; kingdom Metazoa; phylum Arthropoda; class Insecta; order Phasmatodea; family Phasmatidae; genus Clitarchus; species Clitarchus hookeri. The sequence goes on along the minus strand of NQII01000551.1, from coordinate 46,091 downwards.
TCTGGATTCTGTTGCCTCGTTTTAGGACCCATAAGTAATTTTTGACATAGGCCACGATAACAGTATGTGTGTATAGTTACTTATAGATTCTAAAACATGTATTACATCCAGATATTTCCTAATGATTTCTTTTCTTGAATTGTCTGATCTATTACATAATTTGCCACATGTTGAGTATCACATTACCCTTGTCTGTTTTTATTTTTGTTTGAGTTTAACTGAAAACCCACGTTTCACTTTCATATATAAATGTTTTTCANTACCCTTGTCTGTTTTTATTTTTGTTTGAGTTTAACTGAAAACCCACGTTTCACTTTCATATATAAATGTTTTTCATGTCCTTTCGACTTTTATATTAGCGTTTTCTCTTCAGCGTATCACAGAAACGATTAAATTTAATAAGTTTGTGATGTCTAAGTAATTGCTATAAGATATTGTTTTTTCTAACATATTACTTTTACGACGGAATGACAGGACTGATTTTACTTGCAAAGAGATTGAAGATATGTTTTACCGACCATATTCAACTTATGTATTGCTCCTTGAAATTTTATCTACATGATATTAGAATTATATCAAGTATCGTCTTATTTCCACATCTTCAGGCCGATGCCAGTTATAGAACAAACAGGTTTGGCTGAAAATATGTCGACAACAGATAACTCAGGCATGTTCACTGCTACTTATTTTATTAATATTTTTAAATCAAAGTTATTTTATTTTACATAGTAGATTTTCTGAGACTATGTAGGCGTGTTAGCAATGGTGCATGTCCGTAATTGTTCAGACAACCAGTTAACCCCTTTTCCAAGAATCATTCAAACATAACGTCTCTAAAATGTTTTGAAAAAGACGGAATTAAAAAAAAGGAAATTATCATAAAATAAGGGATAATTACAGTGTCCACCCTTACAATCTTAGATACTTTCTGAACACAGTACTGAGAGGGGTTCTTAAAGATAACTTAAAATTTCGAGAAAGGCGTATAAAACTTACTGTTTATCGTCGATGATAGTTCTTATAGTCTTTAAAAGCGTTTCCTTAGTGAGGTCGTTATATTCCAGAGTCAGGGACATGCCAAGTTGCTCCAACCTCATAGTGTTCAAGTTCTGGTCGGCGAATAACGGCATACCTATCATTGGAACACCTGCGTACACTGACTCCAGACTGCTCATTAGTCCTCCATGACTGATAAACACTTTCAGCTTGGGGTGACCTGAAATACACAGGTAACAATATTTATTAGCTATTATATTTTAAGGTAAGTTAATACTTTTTACAATCAGAGCCTTCAAATGTTTTGTGATGTGCTTTACATTTAAACTTTACCTGAGTTTACTATTGAAAACAGCATAATATCTTAGTCGGAATGACTATTTATTGCATACATGATGCCATTAGGGATATTTACTAGGAAATCAATTACGCCATAGTTGATGCTATTAAAATAATTATCTTATATAATACTGTTAGGCAATAAGCTATTTTCGTGCATACTTTTTTTATAACGCTCTCAAATGCAAACATTTTGAACTCCTTTGTACATAATAAAAATGGTTCCCAATTTGCTAACGTGTGTGATACGTAGTTGTGCATGTTTTGGTTTAGCCATCTTAGCTTCAGCATGCGCGATCGTATTGTAGGTCAGTCGCCGTGAATTATACAGACACGCTGAAGGTGAAATGGATGTTTGTTTTTTTTTGGAAATTATGTTTCTTGAAAAATTTATTGCTATTTATAACCCGATTTCGCTTCGGTTTCCACAGTCTTCACTAATGTTTGGAACGTGGTCCGTTTTCAAAAACACTATTTCAGTACAGCGTTAACAGATAAATTTACAACTTGTAAATATTTTATTCAAGAATTTTACTATCATTAATAACCTGTGTTCTGTTCGCACTTATTTATATTCATGAATTAACGCATATTTTTAATTTTTCCCTGCAAAAACATACCTCTGAAACATGACAGGCATTGTTTAGGCACACTTGAACATTTTNTTAATTTTTCCCTGCAAAAACATACCTCTGAAACATGACAGGCATTGTTTAGGCACACTTGAACATTTTATTTCCGTAGGGGTATTACTTAGTTATCGTGTTATTTTCGTATCCCAGTATTTTGAAATTGTTCCTAAAAAAAACTGCCGATGAGATATTTGTATTATGGACTGAGTTAACTTGTAAATGGAATTAATTATTTTATCATTCCACAGTGAAAGAANATTCAAGAATTTTACTATCATTAATAACCTGTGTTCTGTTCGCACTTATTTATATTCATGAATTAACGCATATTTTCAATTTTTCCCTGCAAAAACATACCTCTGAAACATGACAGGCATTGTTTAGGCACACTTGAACATTTTATTTCCGTAGGGGTTTTACTTAGTTATCGTGTTATTTTCGTATCCCAGTATTTTGAAATTGTTCCTAAAAAAAACTGCAGATGAGATATTTGTATTATGGACTGAGTTAACTTGTAAATGGAATTAATTATTTTATCATTCCACAGTGAAAGAANAGATGAGATATTTGTATTATGGACTGAGTTAACTTGTAAATGGAATTAATTATTTTATCATTCCACAGTGAAAGAAAATGTTAGTTAGTGGTTAAAAAACTGTTAGGTTGATGCTTTCCAACGCAAAATTTTGTTGCTGGTAAAAAACAGATTGTGTTGTCCAATAACAACGTAGATTGACATTTATCAAGGCTATTTAGTACTCACCAACATGTTTATTAAAATTAATGTATTGGCTGCCACCAAAACATTTTTGCCACAATAATAAATTTAGCTGCGACTGCAAAACTACATCCATTATATTCTGTGTGTTCGCTCTGGCTGGCGTTTTCTATGTGGCCACCTTCTGTCTTGCCACGACGCCACATTTGCCCATGTCTGTTTCTTTGCAACAGGTTACAAACTAATTCATGAGGAATATTCTTAAGAACATCGTTTATATAATTCCTTTCTTCTAAGTAAGGAAATGTTACACGTAAATTATTCCAGAAAATTAAATTTCCATGATTTGAAGTGTGCAGGCCTTGTCTTGTGCGCCACATNATGTTACACGTAAATTATTCCAGAAAATTAAATTTCCATGATTTGAAGTGTGCAGGCCTTGTCTTGTGCGCCACATATTATACTTATGCTATCTAGATGCTTCAGAGAGGGCTATAACGTCAAGCTAGGTGGCGCAAAGGTAACACACACAGGTTGTATATGAAAGGTCCAGGGTCAGAGTCCCGACTCTGGCAAGGTTTATTTAAGTTTTTAATTGTCGGTGACAACGAACATCATTTCGTAGTTGCCAATAAATACCGGAATTACAAAAAACTTTTGTTGGCGCGACAAAATATTTTGTGATGTCTGTATTGACAAAAGAATTTTGTGTCCACCAATAAAATTTGGTTGGTCACCACAAAACCGTTTTTTCAGTGGAGAATCGTTTAAAACTTTAATCAAACAAACTTAGTAGTAATAAGCAAGCATATAGCCTCAAAAATATAAATTAATTCTNAATCGTTTAAAACTTTAATCAAACAAACTTAGTAGTAATAAGCAAGCATATAGCCTCAAAAATATAAATTAATTCTTTAATAAAACTTTATTAGCGTTTTATTTTGATCGAATAAAAGAAAACGTTTTCGTATTTTAATAAAAAAGTACGAAGAAACATTCCTGTAAACCATATTAAACGATTTTGTGACACGTAACATCAATCTCTCGTTGGCCGTAGCCCTACAGAGGTGCCGCCTATAAATTTTACATTAATGTGTTACGAATTATGCTAGTGGAATTACAATATGAAAGAAATTTATTTTATGCTGAAAAATGATCTTCACGCACATAACATGAATGTTTTTCGATAACTGCGGAATATTGTTTCATGATTCATACGGAGTTCAGACATGCCTCGCTCTTTGCTTTTTTACTGTGAACATCTTTGGACGTGTTATCCGGAGCACATTTCCTTTCTTTTTACAGTTTAACTATGCACCACTTATTGCTTTCGGTGACGCGGTTGTGGCATTACTATACCCAGAAACAAAATAGATATAATATCAAATCCAAACGCGCACTTACTCGCTGTGGAAAATGCATGTAAACAAGTAATTACAACAAGTAGAGTAACGTCAAAGACTCGTCATCATGGTGGCGTCCGTTTTTCCCTCGCACAGCGGTAGTCTATTTTAAAATGCGTTATCCTGACGTTGTACGCGCATTTATAAAGAACCATAGCGTTCGTCTTAAAAATACACTTTCTTGCTGTACGGTAAGTGGTAAATCATAGGAAACATCCCTTTTAGTTTTCCAAAGGACCGTATCTATTCCATAACAATTTGAAGCGATAAGATCTTTCTTTGGTATTCGTTAGTCACCACTAATAAAAGCGTTCTTTTCCTTGCGTTATATTTTCGAGTAATTTTTGAGCTTATCGTTAATGAATTAATTACGATTTTGGAAAAAAAAAATCATCTCATAAGATAATCATCCTGAATATTTTAAGTAATTTTCATATGTATTCAAAAATTCTTAACTTATTTTATTATTGTGTATTTACATTATAAAACTCGAACTCATTGGGTATTAGGTAACATGTGGAGTAATTTAAACATCTCCGTTTGTCAACATACTTACAACCAAAAATTAAATTTTCAAAACTAGATTTGAATGCAAAATCGTATAAAAACCGGCTAAGAGATAGCAGAGTTGAGAAGATATAAATGGGCTTAAAGTTATTTTAGCTCATCCACTTTATAACACAGTTTGTTAAAACACTGAACAGTGTCCAGATTTCAGAAAGTCCTTACTCAGATTATTTTTGGGTGGAATAATGAAATGTTATCAAACAGCAACGATTCGCCCCAGAAAGTTCCAAGAACAACCAGTTTAGAAAATAGTATGTATGTACTTTGGTTTAAAAAAATACTCAGTTTATAATCACGTATACTGGCTTTAGTGGGATTCGATTTAAAAAGGCCTGATAAAAATAAATAAATATGATTTACAAATACACTTTACTCCACAACTGGTGGATCGAAGTGGGATAACAGTTACATTAAATGCTGTTAGTTTTGCCAATCTATATAGTGTAATTTAAATCTATTTAATGATTCCGAAGAGACAGCTTATCACGCTAAAAGTATAGTAATTAAATTTTTTTGAAAAAAGTTATAAGTTTATTATTTGTTACATATCATCCATTTCACTACTTATTATCCAGTCATTGTAATACACACATTAGAATTTGTAAGTACGATATAATTAAATTGTTTCATTGGTTCATAAGTAAGTAATAAAACCTGCCATTTTGAAAACAAGTAGGCCTGTCTGATCCACAAAGAGTTCACATAGTTTTATAAATCTTCCATACAGCTTCTAGTTCTTTAATTTAGATTAAAAATACTAAAATATCTTTTCGGGTAGCATTTTCTCCGAAAATTGCAAATGAAAACGTAAACAATAAACAAACTCGTTTATATATTCATTATTATTTCCAGATACGTTTATTGTTCAACGTTTGACTAGAATCAATTTATGTTTTCTCAAGATCCGGCACACCTTCAATATTTAAAAAGCCGCCATTTTAAATATTTTGATTTAATTCATTATTTATATTTATTTAAAAAGATAATGTATCCTGTTATCAATGGTCAAGTGAAATATGAATGAAAAGTTTCTACTCTAAGAAATGAAACACTATTTGTGTGTTAATTTTTTAAAACCTATGTATGCTTGGTTTCAATAATTTCTTCCTACAAGTAATATTAACTTGTTAGAAAGATGTGATATTATCCCTTTATCATTCATTTTCTGTGAATGGTAATTTAAACATTTTGACAGTGAGAATTTATTTTTTCTTTGTAGCCTATACTAAGGTGTCTGAAATACTGCACTGATACTTACTGAGTATTTCAAGCTGTGGAAACCATTTACCCACCATCACGTTGTCTGGCTTGCCTGGTAAGTCGCCACCTGTATACTTCAAAAGAACTCGTTCAGGAAGCGCAGAAAAAGCATCGAGTAGTGCCTTTAATTTCTCTGGTGCGAAGGACTGGAGTTGTACCAGAGAACCCATGCTGAAGTAAACTACTCCGTGCTCCGACTCATCCATGTATTCCTGGAGATACTGTTAACAAATACAACATCTTAGACAAATGTTATTATACTGAAGAATGAAGTATTTGGTCATATATATAAATACAAATTATTTTCTTATGGTTATGTGAAACACTAATATANGATAATATACTTACAGTAGTTTGAATCAAAGAATTTATTTTTTCCGGTATCAAAATTTCACTGATAAGATGAGTGACATTTTATTTGGTAAGAATGGAATGTTTTGCTCTTGCGTGTCTATCATAACATTCAACAAGAAAATTTTGCAATGNACATTTTATTTGGTAAGAATGGAATGTTTTGCTCTTGCGTGTCTATCATAACATTCAACAAGAAAATTTTGCAATGGCAGAAGTCGTTGTAATTAAATTTTATATCATTAGCTTAATGCTAGGCATGCATATCATTTTCACGTCCTTTATTCACAATGAATATTATTATTACGCACGAGGTTTTCCAACGATCCTTACTTAGGCAAGATTAACTGAGCCATTGGTTTGGACATACGCCGCTGCTAGGTATCTAGTCAGTTATCATACAAAGAAAGGGCACAAGAACAACAGAATGAATAAGCAACAGACACACAACGAGGATGGAGAATCTATAAAAACGAAGAAAAAATAACTGGACTAAAAACGAAGCAACACAGATGAACACAGTGACTACAATAGACGTATACACAGACGACAGAACGAGGGCAACAAAGACGAAGATGACGGCTAGAACACGTGAATACAGATGACCCAACATAGGCAACATAGACGAACATAACGGCTAGCACAGACGTATACACTGACGACACAACGATGGCAACACATACGAACATAACGTCTAGCACATGTGCACACAGATTACCCAACGAAGGCAACATAGACGAACACAACGACTAAAACAGATATACCTATACACAGATGACACAACGAGGACAAGAACACAAACAAAAACAATAGGTTTCCTTCGAAAATACGCTTGACATTTCAGTAACTGTAATTTGTTCCCGTCTTGAGGCGTGCGCATAGTCTGATGAAAACTCACACACTGACTGTGATAATTGAAAGAGTTAAGGGTTTGTATAGATGGGGCGCCTTTTACAGCGCAGTCCATGACAGTGGTCTCGCAGCTATTTGAAGAGAAACTGGCAATAATAAAAAAGTAAACACATAATGATAGCGAACGAACAGTCATAACAGGAAGGCACCAACATATACATCCACTAATATCTGTCCAGTATCAACCAAATTTGGTATACTAGCTGTACCTACCTATGCNAGGCACCAACATATACATCCACTAATATCTGTCCAGTATCAACCAAATTTGGTATACTAGCTGTACCTACCTATGCATTAATGCACAACCTATTTCATTCACCATTTTTTAAAACAGCGCCACCAAAGAAAGCATTTACATAACATTTTAGGAACTAATCACCAAATTCNTTCATTCACCATTTTTTAAAACAGCGCCACCAAAGAAAGCATTTACATAACATTTTAGGAACTAATCACCAAATTCCTGCCTAAACTACAAGTAGTGCTGTGATTGGACGCCTTAAATATATAATATTGAATTATATCAGGTAAATATTTTCAAAATGCATGCTATAAAAGTTTTCGTTTAGTATGCAATGTCTAAAGAACATTTTAAACACTATAAACCAATCTTCTAACACGCTGGTAGTACATACTGCTAGATTAATTAACCCACCTTTGTTTATTCTTCAAGCTCATAGGTGATAACATAGACGCTGAATTTGCTATAACCCTACGGCAAATATATAACACCACGATGGGTGGTCTGTGACCATGGTATCTCTGCAAGTCTATGATGTATCGAGACCCGCACTTAACAACTGAAACGAGTCGGTATAAAAATAATTTAAAACAGATTGTAAAAACGTCGAATTGACACGAAATCTACTTTTCGACATTCTCGTTTAAATAAAAACGGTATTTTTTATACTGCGCTGAGGGGAAAGGTATGTCCCAGCGAAAAGAAAGTTGTTTATATTTGATCATGCAAATATTTAGTTCTTCCAACACCATGTTTTGTTGAGAGAACAGAATTTGAGAATCGATAAAACTATGCTGTTCATCAAACGAAATACACACCAATAAAATGGTACTAATCAAAAGTATATTGTTGTTTTGCCAAATACAAACATGTATAATGTCTCCTTAAATAGATCTTTATCTCACTCAGTGGCACGTGGTGAAGCGTTGCAAGGTAAGATGGTGCTTCTTCAGTGCTGTACATACCCGGCGCACGCAGCAGGAACCAATAACCAGAGTGGAGCCGGGAGAAACGGAATGTACTGTGGCCATTCACGAGAGAGCATCGAGGCATCCATTGCAAACGTGCTGCGACTTCAAATGCACTACTGCAATTAACTGGCCGATGTGTAAACTAGCAAACGATTATGTCTGGCACAGAGAAAAAAACAGCTTACCTTGCAACAGTTCAACACACGTCGCTGCTCTCAGTGTGTGATGGTTTAGCAAGTATGTTCAATGAAGAGCCGTACACTTACCTGTGGCAACTTGCCTGGTGGTTGTATATGAAGGCCGGCGACTTCGACGAACCCCGGGACCGCCGGCCTGGGTCCGTTGATGCTAAAGTGGCTGTTGACGAGGACCAAGCTCGTCCTCCTGAGTATCTCGTTGACTGTGGGTACGTCATCACCGAAAAGCTCCAGGAGCAGCGAGTTGGTGAGCGCGTTATTGAACACGTGGTCCCCNCGACTGTGGGTACGTCATCACCGAAAAGCTCCAGGAGCAGCGAGTTGGTGAGCGCGTTATTGAACACGTGGTCCCCCACCTCGAAGAACAAGCTGTACAGCACGTTGACCACTCGCTGACAGAGAGTCATTTTTCCCGTGTACGTCAGCGTGTAGCTCGGGATGTACGCTGGGTGGTTCGGGTTGCCGATCCTGCCGTGGGTCCACGGAAAAGCCTCACACGAGACGATGCTCACCAACGGAGCGTCGAACTTGTGAGCGAAGCCGACGGCGCACTCCGAACCAAATATTTCCGTGACGACGAGGTCGAATTTCTGATCGGACTGCATCAGCTCCCGAGCGTTCGGATGACTCAAAGATGCGCGGCACATTTTGCGAGTCTCCACCCAAATGTATTCCACCAGGTTGATGATATTGAATTCCTGAACGAACTGGACCGTCATGTTGTCCACGATTTGCGGCAGAGCCTCTGAAACGTCGATGTCGGTATAGTTCGGTACGGGCTTCTTTTGCGGGAAATGGTTCAGGACNTTTGCGGCAGAGCCTCTGAAACGTCGATGTCGGTATAGTTCGGTACGGGCTTCTTTTGCGGGAAATGGTTCAGGACCACGACGTCGTGACCTCTGGCGGCTAGACCTTTCATCAGGGCCTCAAACATGCGGAAGTGGCTCTTGCTGTTGAAGTCGAAAACACCAAGGATTCTTGCACTATGTCCACCGAGTATATTTGTCGAAAGGATGGCGAGAAAAATGACGGCGAGCTTAACGTTCATTTTCCTGTAACAAAAAAATTATGTATCTATAACACTATGGTTGTCAGAGAATGTCCCCGCCCTCTTATTGTCAATGAAAAAATTTTGAGATTTGCNTATGTATCTATAACACTATGGTTGTCAGAGAATGTCCCCGCCCTCTTATTGTCAATGAAAAAATTTTGAGATTTGCATTAAGTTTTTAGTTTAATGAAGCTATTGGTGGGGAAGGGTAGGTCAGGTGTTATCGGACACCTTAGGATTTTTGTAAAAAAATCGAATGTTAGTTATTGAAAAAATTCATGACAATACATTCATATGTAACTTTTAACATTTATTAAGATATTATGATATTATACAGAAAATATGTTTGAAACACTAACAGGAAGAGTTGCAAAATGTAATTAAAATTACAGTACATTTTCGCAAATTTTATAAGTAGAGGGTTGTATCGGAAAACCCCTAAAAAGTAGAGGATTAGCACACCATTTGCACACATTGCATTGTTTCTCGTAAAGTACACTTGCCATTTATCTAAAGATAGAAAGTAATGGCACAATGTTTTTAGGTGACTTTATCCAGTGCAATACATTTTGAAATACTAACCAAAGGGAGAAGCGGAATGAAATATAAGTAAATATTTCATTTNCTTTATCCAGTGCAATACATTTTGAAATACTAACCAAAGGGAGAAGCGGAATGAAATATAAGTAAATATTTCATTTCCGTCATTCTTATTGGAGAAAGGTGGCATCGGACAGACACTCTTCCGTACAAATATGGACACCAGTTTACCACTGCTGCTAATTATTTTGCCACACAAACATCAAATTTATAAAACAGAGGACCACTTTCATGATTGGAACAGTTTTCGTGATCCCACCCTTTGCAAATATTGTATTGTATCCTTTCTTTTTGGAAGTTCTCCCCGCAAATGATACAGTCATCTTGTCCATTGTTTCGTTAAATTTCGGTGCCTTTTTTTATCTTCTTGGCTGATTTTCCAATAGGCTTACCCTGCTGGGTTTATAAGATGTGGACGTCAAAATTGCAATCTTTGCGTCTTGTCTCTTTCGAGCGGCGAAGTTTGCATTGCTACAGTGTTGTTAGAGAAGAGAGTTGCTTTATTAATGTTTGGGATGTAGAAGGCATGGAGGTGAACTCTTCGACTTGGGCTGGTGAGGATGACTTGTCTTCCGTTGATTCTGTTGACTTTGAAATTGATATTTGGTTTAGATTTTAGATTCTGGGTGAAGTACAATCTTGGGTGATAGGTGAAGGTGTTTCAGCAGAAAAATGCGAATTCCCTGTGAAAGAGGCTCTAAAATCAAAGTTAGAAAAAATATTTCGATTCAATGGATATATCCCTGTTTAAAGGCGAAATCTGACTGGGAACGTTCAATTCGAGACACTCTGGTAAATGCTGAATTTACCAAGCCGGATATGACTTTCAAACCTATTCTCAATTTTGGATATTTCCCAGTCCATAAAGAACATGCCTCATTGCAAACATGTTTTAAGTGTTTTATCACGGCTATGTTGAGGGGTTGTAATTTGTGTGTCGTATGGGGCGGCAAGCTAAGAATGACGACATAATTTTTTTTTTCATGAAAGATCACCCCCAAGTGTGACATGTCCATCCACTATCAGGAGTACATGATTTTTTTTTCACAAGGATTTACTTTTCCACAAAACTTTTCCTCCACTTATAAAATCCTTGTTTTGTTATCTACCCACTTGGNTTTTCACAAGGATTTACTTTTCCACAAAACTTTTCCTCCACTTATAAAATCCTTGTTTTGTTATCTACCCACTTGGTGGTGCATCATAAAAGCTTCATAATGGTGCATCCTGTGGTAAATCGTTGCCCACTCTTGTACGTGGAAAAACTATAAGTTGTGGGATGAACTGATCCTCCTGAAGCATTCATTGAAAGAAAAACTGTCACATTTTCCTCNGCGGTGCATCATAAAAGCTTCATAATGGTGCATCCTGTGGTAAATCGTTGCCCACTCTTGTACTTGGAAAAACTATAAGTTGTGGGATGAACTGATCCTCCTGAAGCATTCATTGAAAGAAAAACTGTCACATTTTCCTCTTACTCTACAGATGTCAGTTTTCCAATCTGTTTCTTTCCCTTCACTGAGAGAACGTTTAGCTCATTCGTGTGGTTACAAGAAACGCCAGTATCATCTGCGTTAAAAATTCGCGATGGAATAAAAGAATCGTTTTCTGGCAAACCACTTAACTTGTCACCAAATATACCTATTTCCTTCCTATTAAAACCTGCTGCCCACTGCAAACTGGTGGATTCGTCTGTCTTTATACTCAAATCTTGGTGTCTCTTAATAAAGTCATAAAAATGTATTTTCCTGCCCTCATTGTTGTCTTGTTGAAACGGTGATTAATTTTCAGCTTCTCTGCAAATTGGTATGCAAGCTTCAAAAACTAAGTTTTATTGAGGGTATTTATGAGGTTCCACAAGTCGACTTCTTGAATGTCTGTAAATGTTCTTGGAAATGTTCCACTGTTGGTCGTACATGACTTCAATACCGTCACCCTACCTTCTTCAATAACTTTTATTCTATCTCCTAAAGTACTTTTAGGGAAAGCAAAAAAACCACTTACTTCTCGTATTGACATTTATTTATGCTATACTTTACTAACAGCCATCACCATGTCTTCCTTTTCCATTTTCTACGTATGTTCTCCATTACCACCTGAAACAATCAAAATATCTACCAGTCCCCCCAGCGAAGTCTTTAAGAATCTAGGTAGGCTGAAGACTTCCATGGAGTGGGCATAGAAAGAGGGCAAGAGGATAGTGGTGGGAAGTTCGTACAAGTGGCCTGACATATTAAATAAAATGTCTGAATGGTGCCCAGTAACGACAAAAATAACTGAACACAAATGGGTTGTAAACAAAAACTGCTACTTCCCTCCTCCCCTTGGTTAGTCTCTCTCAATATTAACGAATACAAGCGAATATAGAATTTTATGTTAGCCAGTAACAAAACAAAAGATCTATCCTAAGTGGTTAAACATTTACATCCACTTTTTATAAATTTTTGATACATTTATAAATTTCATTTTGTGAAGATCAACATCTACATGACATGTACAAAATAAAAAGAAATATATGTAATCTAGAAGCTATGATGTTTATTACAATTAGAAATAAAATAATACCTGTAGTAGTTGCCTATTTACTACAATTTTAAGGTGCACTGATATAGTTTCCCGGATTTTGGAAAGGAGGGAGGGCAATGTACATCCCCTTCCCACCTTCTCAGTTGTTAAGTCATTCATCTTAGCCGATAGGTCAATGAGGTAACGATTGGAGATGTCCGATACAATCCGAATGTTAAGCAAGTTATAAACAATCTCTGAAATAAACATCTTTGTAACAAGCCTAATTTTGTAACTGAAGTTTATATACAAGAAAGTAATGCTTCCGTTAGTGAACTTGAAAGTTAATAGATCTTACTCTTGTTGCCACAATTTGCTGGTAAAGTTATATTCTTGTCTACACAAACGAAGCATATACAACAAAACACCAACTCACTCTGAATAAGCGCTATCTCTGAACTCAATACCGCGAGCATGCGACTCGCGTGTGTAGATGGCGATAATAGTCGTTTCACAAGTGCTACTCCAAGTGTCGATAGCAGTAAACTATGCTTGTCCGATACCAGCCACCGTCCGATACCACCCGACATTCCTCTACGTTAGGCCTGCGTCTTATCAGTACGTGACTTGTTCAACAGGACAGCGATAACTGTAGTAAGCACATTAAGTGTAATTTATATACTCGTTTCATAAATAAAAAAACGTTATGGTATATTAATGAATTGCAATATGTCAAGACTGGTTGCCTATTTTAAAGTTACACGTAATAACTTTCTCAAGGTAAAGTATCATTATATGAAAAATGGTGAGTTTATGATGAAATGCCGAAACCAATTTCATATTTTAATTATCTGTGAAACCACGTATTCTGTGTCTATGGTAAGTACGTAAAAATCAGTGACTTAGCGTTTTGTTTAGAAACGGGAACGCCTGATAGTGAGATATTTCTCTTAATGAGTGACACATTGATTCAAGACTTTATTTCCAACGAAATACGAAAATTCGGTTTATTCAAGAAAACTGGTTTAAACATATTTGATCTCGGTGTTAAACCCTAGCCTGATTTCAGTTACAAGGACTGCATAAATTAGGACATGTACAGTAAAATCGATTGTGTTCTCTGTGGCACAGTCTTGAGTAGGAGATTTGGAAAAGATATTTATAATTTTCTACATAATTCATTTAACCCACTTCCTGTCTGTTCATACTTTATGTCACCGAATAACCACAGGGCATGGAAAATTAATCATTACCACTCAACTGTAGTTCCCTGTGATGATATATGTTTTAATTTGAAGGATATAAATAATATTCTTAATTTAACACTTTTCTAATGAAAATTTAAGTTAAGGTACAATTAACACGTTACAGGCATCTGCGTTATTTTCGACTGGAGGGTGTAACATACGGCCTACGCTATTAAAAACAGGTGAAAACTATATCTCTCTCACAATATGACAACTAGTTCCTGGCATTTGTCACGAACCTCCACTTTCTTTCCCGCCCAAGGAGAGCCAGGAGATAGTAGGAAAAGAAGGGAACACTTGACTGCGGATTGTAATTATTAAAATTCTTGGTGTACTGTTACTGTGGACAGCGGAAAAGTTAACAGAGAAATTAATTAAATTTTTTGGACACCTTACAAGTTAGAATATTTTATTTAGTAACTTAATTTCATTCACACTTTCAAACGTTATTTCGAATAGATGTTTCCAACAATTTTGTGTTGGAAAAACAACCTCTCACTGTTCAATAACCACAAATTAAATAGTTCAAATATTAAAAACCAAATTAAACATAATAAGAAGCGAATGGTTTAATTAATCGGCCAACTTCTCTCTATATGCGTGAAAATCATTTTTAATGAAGTTCTTAAAACTTTAGATATTAGGTAAGCCTGGGTGTCTCGTTGGAAGCAATACCATTATAAATGAAAACAGAAACATATATTCAACAGTACCGAGACTTTTACAAACACACGCGTGCTTTATCCGGGACTCGAACCGAGAAAACCTTTATGATGATTGTAGTGAAAATCGGCTGACTGATCCCGGAGATATGGCATTAAAACATTATATTGTTAACATGTGCTATCTTACTTCACGGACTAAAAAAGGGGTTTGTATACAAGGTTTCTAATATATACTGCCAGCGTAAAAATTTTGATTTATTTATATAAATTGTAAAATATATATGCAAAACTTATCAAAATATTTAAATGGCTGTCATTTTGAAAATAAATACCTGACTCCGCTTAGATCATTCAACTTTACATAGTCTTCTGTAACAATGTGTGCAAAGCTTGGTGGTAATTAGTTGAATTGTTCCGGAAATATGGCAAAATGTACGATTTTCTCACCTGGCACTATTTGGAAAAAGGGCCGGCAAAAATATATTTGTATGCATAATTGATGCTTCTGATGGATACTACTAGTGTACAAAATTTGGTTGAATTTTTTTGAATTGTTTCACATATATATATATAATATTAATGTAAATTATTTATATTAACGCCATTAAAAATGCCTTACACTTTAAAAACCTGTTGGTTTACATACTCTACTACAGCACTGTTAATGTGAAAAATTTTGCGGCAATCGGATGATTAGTCCTCAAGATATGGCATAAAAACTAAATTATTTCAGTTGTCAATCATCATTAAAGGAGTGTAAGAATATTATGTATTACCATATATGATGATTGTCATAGATACTGCCAGTAAACAAATTTAAGTTAAAAATCTGTTTCACAGTTTCGTAGATATATGGCTAAAGCGTTTTTATAGTTTACATTTTGAAGATAAGTATATTGCACACTAAAGCATAAAAATTAGTAGGGTCTATCAAAATAAAACTTCTTTGCCAAATCTGGAATAGATAGGTTTGATTATTTCCGGAGATTTGACACAAGAAATTTATTTTTTCATGTGCAGCTATCTTACAAAATAGCGGAGAAATAAGTCTCTGTCTTTAAAAATGACGTATATGATATATATTGCCCGCATACAAATATTCGTAGTTACGTAGGTATAACAAACTAATCTAAAACATTTTTATGGTCACCATTTTGAAAATAATTGTTAACCCACTAAATACTTTTCAGTTTACATGCTATGCCATAGCGCTACTTGTTTGCCATATTTGGAAGGAATCTGTCACATTTTTCCGGAGATATGACATAAAATTTTCATTAGTTATGTGATGCTATGTTATAAAATGGTGGACAAAAGAGACTTTGTGTGGACACATTTTATGGCAGTAATATCTATTGCCAGTATACAAAGTTACATATGAACTAATTACATTATTTGATTTATATAACACGCAATGCTAAAATAACTGCATGGACGCCATTTTGAAAATAAGTGTCTGACATACTTAAAACATATAAGTTAACATCAAATGCCGCAATAATACTTGTTTGCTAAATTTCGTAGGAATAGGTAAATTGTTTCCCGAGATGACATAAATACTTTATTAATCCATTAGAAGCTATCTCACAAAGTTGCATAAAGAAGTGTAATTTTTCTTGGCGAATATGATGTTTGTAATAGATACTGCCATCATGAAAAATTTGTCGAAAGGTGGATTGGTATGGTAGTTGTACCAAATAAACATAAAATATTTGTAAATGCACCATTAAAATATTAAATCACGTGCTTTATCAATTTGAATTGCATACGTTACCAATGTTGCGAGATTTTTTTGCCAAGTTTTCAAGATATAATGTAAAAGCTTTATTTTTAATGTCGTAATATCTTCCAAAATTGGTTAACAAACCGCAATTCGCATTTCTTAATTCAATGAACACACGATTCACTATACACCTATAAAATTTGTTTTGAATAGGTTGAATGGTTCCCGAGATATGACAAATCATAGCAAATTTTAAAATGCCCTCCATTTTGAAAGTAAGTGCTCGGCTTAGTCGAAAACTATATAAAATCATGTGTCCATACTAAGTAGTGTGTGTAAACCAAGTTAGGTGAAATTCGGTTAACGCGTACAAAAATTGAAAGGGGTGGATATATACAGGTACTCACAGCGCACACACACACACACATTCTCAGATACACACACGTACACACAGACAGGAAAGTGATCTCATAAGCCTTTCTTTCCTTAGGAAAGTAGGCTAAAAACTTGGGAAGTAAGACTGAAATAACAGGTACAGCTCTTAGAACTGCTCTTCTCATTAACCTGTTGTACGCACAGCGACAACGAAGAAAGCTATAGTTTGCACCAGTTTTCCCTTCCCCCCTCCTCGACCGACACCAACAGACTTAGGAGCCTCGGTGGTGTAGTGGTTAGATTGCGCGTCTCCCATATAGGCGAACCGGTTTCAATCCCCGGCCGGGTCACTCCCGATTTTCACAAGTGGGAATCGTGCCGGACGAAGCCGCTGGTCGGTGGGTTTTCTCGGGGATTTCATGTTTCCCCCACGCCCTTGTATTCTGGCGCTGTTCCATTCTCACCTCATTTATCTTACATCGGCTCTCAAGACCTCGTTGTTAAAAGCCTCCCAATCTCTAAACTCAACTTAACCAACTTACCCCGAATAAACGCCGACTCTGGATCATCGCCCAGGTTCGGTAAAGGTGCGATGGGAGACGAAAGAGGAATGTGACACACCCCTCAATCCCCCTCCCCTTATTAATTCAAAGTCGAATTCGATACAATATGTACCATGTTAGTTTTGCAAGAGACATCAGAGTGATAAGATATTTTACAGGAGAAACCGTACTGTAGAATGTGACTTGGAAAGCTCGGTTTGTTTATAGATAGGATAAACTAACTTTCATTTGTGTAAAATATAGTTGCTATGATTGAATTGAACATAAACTGTCGCTTGAAACGGTCGCGGAAAGTGAAAAAATGTACGACAAGATATTTGTTTATGAGAAATACCGCCAAAATCCACAAGAGCAGAACTACCCCATGCGGAACGTTTTCCTGATCGATATCATCCAACTCAACCCAACCTTCAATAATGTTGTCAAAAACTTTGCGTAACTGGCCGTCTATTTCCATGAAAGAGAGTGCAAAATACGAGCTTGACGAACCAAGAAAGGTAGTTCTTCTTGCAGCTGTGCAGTAAACCCACTCGCCAAATGAAAATACAGATTGGAATCAAGCAAAACGTTTGCTGCGCGTTTATCACGGGACCAGTCATTCTACGTATCACTCCACCAATAGCAGAACGACAATGACCTCCAGCACTGTGTGAAATACTGCCAGTGGGATCTGCAGCGAGTTTATGAGGAAGTTACTGTTTACCGATGAAGCAACATTTACAAATCATGGGAACGTAAATCGCCATATCATGTATTTTTGGGTATCTGAAAATATCGGTTACAACCAAAAATATGTGTGGGAAAAGGCAGTCCTGTTCAGCGAATTCCAACGCGATATTCATATATAAACCCTTTAAGATTTTCTTCGCGGCAGAAATGCATTACATTTTATGTACCAGCAGATTCCGAGTCCTCACAGTGGAATACACGAAAGGCCGTATTGTCGTTGCATGTGCTGCAATGCTTGCTAAAGCGTTCGCTGCAATGAGTTTCGGTAATACCGTGCAAGTGGTGGTCATTTTTAACGCAACGTGACAGCACGAGCTGCGAGCACTGTCTCCTGCCATGGAGTTGCTTCGGCGTTGTTTAGAATGAACAGTAATGCTTGCAGAGAAATGGCTGTCTGATAAATTTTCTTAAGCTCCAGAAACGAATAGAAGAGGATGAAGTTCTTTTTCTGTCCTATCCACGCAGAAAGCGGCTATTAATTTCGTATGATTAAAATCCATCTGCTGTTAATAAGTTTTATTGATTTTTCTATTGTATGTCGTCGCTGTAATTAGATTTGTCGGCAGAACGGAATTTTTCTTTTTGTGATAATTTATACGAGATCTTTACGATATATTTGGTTAGATCAATTTAATATAGTCCCGCAGTCATTAATATGAATTTGGTGCATCATTTACATTATAGGATAATTTTATACCTCTACAAATGTCTCAGCATAAACTTTAAGCAACTCCTTTCAGTCATAGTGTCCTATATGGAATGTATCTAAATTCTAACAACTAAGGTCTGCTGCAAGTTTATCACGAAACAAGGTAAAAACAAGTATATAAATGGCACATAAGCTTGCTGATAATGTTTCTTCAGTAATAAGGTACAGTTGACACACCACAAAAAGGACGTAAATATGCTGCTATTATGTCACCAGCAAATAAACCACAGTTGGCATGCCGTAAATGCCCCAAAAAACATTCTGCTAATATTTTCCCAGCAGTAAGTAGCGTTTCGTTTATCGTCTGCCTGTGGGAAATCTGTTGAAATCTAACAATCATAGTGAGAGCATTGGCCCATACCATAATTATTTAAAAAATATGTCACTTTTGTTTGTATGACCTGATTGTCAACCATATAATAAATGCTAACAAACGGAAATGCGAGCGTTTGCCACCAGTGCCAACAGTAGGCGAATTGTTGACTGCTTTATTTTTTTGCTATTTGGAACTTTAACCTGGGTGTGCGCACTCGTCGTCTAGTCCCAGTATCGTGATTCGTCACTATGAGGATGCCACGTTTCCGATGTATAAGTTCATGTTATGGATACATCGTATGCATTGGATGTAGTCTGGTGAACCATTTCTGGCACAGCCTGTATGCTTTTTCACCACGTGCTTCACCATACACAAGGGACGCATCCGTCAGTGAGCGGGTGAAAATATTTGGAAGCTCTTAACACTGAGGTCGTGAGAGCCGATGAGGGTGAAACGAGGTGAGTATGGAGCAGCGCCGGAATTAAAGGATGGAGGAAACGGGATATCCCCGAGAAAACCCGCCTACCAGCGGCTTCGTCCAGCATGATTCCCACATGCAAAAATTCGGGAGTGATTCCGCCGGGAATCGAACCAGGTTCGCCTTGGTGGAAGATTTTACTAACTAGAAAAAAGTTCGGTCTTAACGAAAAATTATATATTTCGGCCGATCGCTGTTGATTAAATAAGGCATAGTAACGCTGTTCAAGGTAAATACTTTTCATGAACGTTGTAATAAATGGTTTCTTAAAAATTTAAAACTATTTTTATATTCTGGAAGTCAATCATCTCTCTCACTAGAGTTGAGTCAATTCTCCAATTTGTAGGATTCGACATTAGTTTGCTGTATAACTATTCAGAATAGTTAGCGTATGAAATTACACTGGAGTTGCATTAGAAGTAAAGACTTACAATGATGCCAACTGTAGACATGGAACTACACTTTGCGGTCGAATGTCAATATAACATAACCCTTTCATTTAAATTTCCTAGCAGGATTCTAGATAAATAAAGGCACACTCCTTGTAAACCTTACACGAGTTTGCTGTCATAACGTGTCAATGAGAGAGTTACGTACATTCGAGAGGAGCATGATTCTAAGGGCCCGTATATGAGATGATTCCTCAAACGAGTTTTCTCAGCAGTTAAACGCCTCTCGGTCGACTGTTAGCGATGGCCGTTGTCAAGTGGAAATGACATGCCTGATGGGAGCATGGACGCTTTGGCCTCAAAACTTCGCTCTGGTGTACCAGCCGCCAGATATCCAAGTGGGCGATTGTGCAGGACTTCCGTCGTGGTTCGGGTTCAGAAGCCATGGTTTTCGTGGTCGTACCGCTGTCAGAAAGCCACTAGACACACGCACCTATTCTCGACGTCGTTTGTATTGGTGCATACAACGCCGTCATTCGCCTAAGAACAGAGATGTAAACCTTGAAAATTGAAGATGCTGGATACGTCTGTGAAAATTATTGTATTTTGTATATAGTTATAGTACATTACAAATTTTTTCTGTTGGAATCCATTTTTTATTTTCTGTATGTTGTTAATAGGTAAGTTCCTTTTTTTTTTTTTTAACGTTTCAGAGCTTAATTGCTACATTGCACTAAATATATCTAAAGAAATATTGCTGTGGTACACATTATATTACGTGTTTAAATCGCCGTGTTCAATTTTTCCCAAGAATAAAAACAAATAATTTAAAAAAGAATTTCCTTACAAAAATCAAAATAATTGCAGTAGAAGCATCCATAGGTACAATCCTTTAAATATAAAAAGTTAAAAACATCCATAACTAAGATACAAATCTTGTTTACAAAATTATGAACATGCGATAACAGCGCTACAGTTGACTACGCCCGTCGTCTGAATCCATAGTATCATCTTAACTGAATGATTGAATACTTGCTACGCTGTGGTATGAAATATGTACCATTATGAATATAGCTCTGTTCAACCAAATGTTCATGGTTATGGTATGAAGACTATAATAATACCATAACTAATTTAACCGGAGTATTTTGCGTACTATAGAGGAGTTGCTATGATACATCGTAACGAGCTCTAAACTATAGTACAAATATCATAATTATAGTACTGTTCACATGCCTGCCTGTGGGGCAGTGGAAGAAGGACTTATGGAGTGATGAGTACATGACCTAGTACTCGGATGGACGTCTGTGAACCTGGTGTACGCATTTACCTAAGTGCGTTGTGTTGACAGTAAAATATGGTGGTGGTTAATCCTCTGGGGTTGTTTCTCTTCATTGAAGATTGGAATAATAATCTTAATAGAGGGCTTGATGAACTCTGGCGTGCACCACGACATTTTGGGCAATCACACGCTTCTCACACTGTGACAACTTTCTGGAATAGGTACTTTCCTGCGTTGGCACGATAACAGCACCGACTAAAACAAGGACAATAATTGTTTCGTAGTCTTAAGACAATCAGGTGGAACTGCATAAACTGGTCTGCTCAAAGCCTTGAATTAAGCCTACTAGAGCATCTTTGGGATGACTTGGAGCGCCGTTTGCAGACCATACTCACTCGAAAAACATGCTACTGAAAGAAAAAAAAAACAAATCCTGCCAGTTGTGTATCAGAATTGAATGGAAAGCCTGCCCAAGGGGTAACACTCTAACAGCAGTGAAGGAAGATACGACTTCCTCTTAGTAACACAGCCGGCAATGGGTTTTCAATGGCTTTTGCACAAGTGGTTTATGTCTCAAATTCTACGAATGTAAAATGCTTATTAAACATTTTATTTGGGTTTTTTACGTTGACGAATCGTGCAAATTCAGAGGTTTTCTAAACATCACGCAATACATTTTGGTGTTCTTATTCGCCATAAAAACCCAAAATGAGGAATTCAATTTTTGGAAAAAAAATGGTATTTTTCCTAAATATATTTAAAAAATTTTTAATGTGTTTATGCACCTTACATTTAATTAAAAAATGCTTTTGTTTGGGTAATTCAACAAGTAAAAGCTAAAATAAAAAATTGAGAATTTTTATTTTTGTAAATTTATTCCCAGAACAGCAAAATTATGAATTTCTAAAATAAACACACACAAGGTGTTAAGAAACTAAAATGTCAAAGGAAATTTTTTTGTCAAATTGCTGAGAAATTAGTATTTGTTACTTTCACTGGGAACCATTGATACCAACGGAGAAAAAATGTACTGCGTATGACTAAGAATGTCTCTTTTTTAAATTTATGGCAGCATTATTAGAAATGGAACCATTTGTTCGGACAATCAGGAGCTGGTAAAGGAGTGGCCGTTGCCTGTGGTGAGGAACCATCCTAGCATTCATCTAAAGCGATTTCGGGAAAACGCATAAAAAAATGGTAAAACGAAACCAGGATGCCTTGCTCGGGAATGTAACCCGCCCTTTGACTTTGCCGAATGCAAGTCGAGTGAGCTACAACTGCGACACCTCGCTCATTAAAATTGTTACGTGTATGGTCAAAACAGAGAAGTTTGCCGAATATTTGTAATCAAATTTTCTACCTACGTGCATATTATTAACCACATACTGTTAGCTTGGCTTTGGAAAGTCGACCGATTGTTAGTATGGCTGAGGAGGTATATACTTGATCAATTTTCATATTGAAGGAAGTGAACTTTTAGTGGCTCATTTGTCTTTGCCCGTATGTTCGACTGTGAGGAATACTGTAGAATTCTTAAAGATGAGGACACATTATAGTAGATGGGTGGCCTACATTCGCCATGGTCGCCAAGATGCTTTTGGCCGAAGAGATTTTGGTTTCGAAGAACTGGAAGCCATTAATGTATATTTAATTTTGATGTAGGTCTAGGATTAATGAAGAGTGTAATTTGACTTTCGATTAACTGCTTACCGGAAGGCAAAAATTTAGAAAACCAAAAAATTATAGGCTGTTCGGGGTTGATTGAGCACTTTCAAAATCGTAAATAAGATCTTATTTTCTCCTCTTTTGTATCTTTCCGCCAATGTTTCATTTGCATTTCCATGGGCCAAAAAAACTTTATTATGCGTCAGTCAAGTAAAAAAAGATAAACTGTTAGGAAATTGAATATGTTACTAATATTCCAGTTTGTGCTCTGATGTTTATAAAACAAAACCAAATCATCATTTGTCATAGATTTAAGGAATACGTTCATTATACAACATTAAGACTTAAATAATTTTTACTTTATTTACTGCCAAATTAACAGGATGCATAAAAGTTAGTGCGTACGATAGCATAACATCCAATTAACGTGCAGTATTTTTTTTTAAATGTTGGTTTCAAAAGTACTTACTTTACCGTGAAACACCTGTGCAATAAAAATAATTTCGTGTATTTTGCTGTTCGCAAAATATACGATAGGCGTTCAGGTGAGATGAAAGAAGGAATGACATTCTTTGAACTTAAGTGAAATATCACAGGAATATCGCACGATGGGCTCGTTTGAACTTGATATCCTAATAATTTAATATTTAAAATTTTTTTAATGAATATCTTGGTCGTAACAGGACCATTTTTGTGTTAGCAAAAAGTCCACCTGACCTTATTTTAGGGTGGATATATAGATAACATAATTAAATGATAAAGCGTGTGTGAAAAAATAACTAATGTAACTGATGAACAGTATTAAACTACATCAGACAAAAGATATCCGTGGAAAAGTTCATTTTAACGACCACCATTGACATATGGGCTTTCACCGAGGCATCTTATAAGGGGGGAAATTTAAAGGGGTTGTAGGTATTTCGGGTTCTCTGCTGCAAGCCAACGCATGCGTTGTTGACTACCGGCCCAGAATAAGGCAACCTCTAAGTTATATTTTTATAGCAGGTTTGTGGTTATCAAAGCTCATTTGAATAAACCTTAAAACGTTGTGATTTACTAAAAATAAAATGAAATCATCGGGCCGATACAGTCTTATCTGTACTGAAACAGTTGACGTTCGTTAATGTCTAGATATGTAACGAAATTAGCTGAAACGAGCTGGAAAGAGCACAGCGGTTATCAACAAGTTTTTAACTTTTCATGATATTTCTGATGATACCATTTATTAGGACAATTTATGTTTGCAAGACGCTATGCTGTGAGAAGTCCGGCTTTTGTGGGACAGTAAGCAATATATTATTTTTGAAGTTATACTTCTTTTGACGCGTTGAGGGTAAGAACGGAACGGAAGTTGTGCGCGCACAGTGTAACGAAATTCGACAATGAACGTGGTGAGGGTATGACCCAACGCGCATGCCCGTACGTCTAGCTATATACACTGAAGAGACAAAAAACTGGTATAGGCGTGCGTATGCAAATAACAGAGGTATGGAGCCAATCAGAGTAATGCGATGCGGTCGGTAGCGCCCATATAAGGCAACAAGCGTCATACAAAGTTGCTAGATCGGTTATTGCTGCTACAATGGCAGGTTATCAAAATTTAACTGAGTTTGAACGTAGTGTTATTGCCAGCGCACGAGAGATGGGACATATCATCTCCGAGGTAGCTATAAAATGTCGATTTTCGCGTACGACCATTTCACGAGTGTACCGTGAATATCGGGAATCCGGTAAAACATCAAATCTTCGACATCGCTGCGGCCGGAAAAAAATCGTGAACGAACGGGACAAATGACGACTGACGAGAATCATTAAACGAGACAGACGTGCAAACCTTTCTCAAATTGGCACAAATTTCAATGCCTCCTGCATACCTTCAGACATTAGTCGAGTCCACGCCACGTCGTCTTGCGGCTCTTCAGCGCACAAACGCAAGGTACACAAATTAGCTCGTGGTTATATTTAAAACCGACAGAAAATCATTTCATGTAATAAGCAAATAGAAAACATATTTCTATTCTATAAGTAATTCTTTGTGTGTGTGTATATATATATATTTAAATTATTAATTAATTTTACTGACATTGCAACGTGAAAAATTTGTTAGTGACAAATATTGTATGATAAAATATTGAAAGTGTTTTCAAGTATATGATGCTAATTTTTGTAAATATTTTATTTTGTTCTTTAATCAGACCTTCATTAATGAAGTTATGTGTCTTTCTTCGGTCATTTTATCGTTTTCCTACTAACATAAATTATTTGCATTCGTAATAAAATTTTATTTTAGTCACGCCAAAGGTGTATAACTTCTAACGTGCGTACATAAGTACACGCATCCATGTTTCTTTTTGTGTTATATTTCCAGTCATAGGAATGATACTGAAAGTTATTATTTTCGCCTTAAACATTTAATGAGAAATATTAATATGATTGTGCACATTTGTACACCTACGGACAGTGTTGTAGCTTACAACAATTTTAAACAAATACACACACTGTAAGTCCATCCGCGCAGTTTCTGCGCTACTGATTTCTTCTTTCTATTGTCATCCGACTTGGATGATTTACCTACACACGACCCTAAAGAAATCCCGTAACATCGGTGAAAATGAATATGTGTGCGTAATAAAATGCCATAAATTCAACTTGAAAACAGCTTTAAGTATTCGCTGTTTATACTGTTATATTACATTCGCTGCTATAAATACTTTCATTCAAAATAATTGAGAAAGAATAGTGTTTATGAATTTTGAAAATGAATATTCTGGGTCAGAAACTTTCAGAAAGAAGAAAGGAAGAAAGAGAGAGGGATAGAGAGAGACAAAGAGAGAAAAAGAGTCAGAGAACTATAAAATATTCGTCAAAAATGGCGCAATGTGATGGTAACTCATTAACATATAAAGTTATTGCATTGATACTTACGGTATAAATGGTTCCTTTCAAACTGGGAAAAAGGTTCTGACGGGGTAACCAAATTAATTGTTAGTATAGGGGCAGTTTAATATTTCGTTATTGAAACAAAACTCTTACTTTGGCTTTAGTTGATTGCTCCAAACATTTAAGATTTGGTTGGTGCAACTAAACAATTCGTACGGCTGTACGTATATTATAATTCCTTTTATAATAAAAATTATATAAGGCATTACCTTGTTTCGAATCCTTGTTTTCGCGCCAGCAGACGTGCATTTTTGTAACGAGCTCAGCTAGACCGTCCTCTGTGTGCCTGCCTGTCACTGCTCTGCGAGACACGTTTTAACAGCACTTCCTTGCAGTGTTCACTCTATACTCGGTGTCTCATATAATGAATATACTGGGTGCAATGTACTCTACATTACCATACACTTTGTTCTAGTACATGATAATTACCCACATAAATATTGTCAAATTTAATTTTTGACATTTTCTGTTATAGGTTGAAATTGTTTTGTTGTCATTGGTTTATAACGTTGTTATTGCTCGGTTTCACCTCTTTTGAGAAATTATTCGTTTTCAAAGAAATTATTAAACATTTTTGATTATAAAAATTATTATTTAACAATTTGTTGAATTTTTTTGGTGCTTAATTTTTAATGCGTGTTATTTGCTACTTGTTAACGGCCAGGAACATATTTGTATTTTATTAATACGTTCCTGCCTTTTTTCAACCAGCAAATAACAATCAATAAAAATGAGATACAAAAATACATTAAAAAAAAAAAAAAA
>NQII01000551.1:0-19494 GCA_002778355.1 Clitarchus hookeri | reverse complement strand
GCCTCTACCGTTGTGTTTATATTATTTACGTTAGCCAAAATAATTAGTTGGACGTACCTGAGCAAAAATAATTAGTTGGACGTACTTGTAAAATGGATGAGAAAATATTTTTTGAAAGCATAATTTGGTTTAAGAAAATGAATGTAGATGTTTGGAGCAAGTACAGATTAGTCTGTGACCAAAATATTGTTCGGCATAAACAAATACTCTTCAAGTAAATTGATTTGTCACCTGCAACTAAATATTTCTCTACATGCACTGAGAGCGTGAAAATTTCTTTGTAATTATAAATACGAAAATACATTCTATAGGCCTACGCATGTAATGGTTAACGTCACCACCATTTGACACGCAAACATATTTGGAGTAGACGAGATCCTAACAGCATTTACAATTTCAGGTCTCCAAAATAACACAAAAAATTGTTTCGTACACTTGTACTCACATTACAGTGTACGGTATGCTGTCATCAGCCGACAATCCGATGGATGTATACAGCATTTACAAATACCTCTGTTGACTAGGGCTCTTTACCTAGGCGTTTTGAGATAACACAAATATAGTGGAATGAAGCGAAATTCCAAAACATATTGTTTTGAAAAGTCTTGTAAGAGAGCTTTTTTAAAGAAGGCGCCAACGTAAGTAAATCAATAACTTAATGGGTACTTGCAATAGCCTCGTATTCCTCTTCGATAACTGCGTCCTCCTCGCTCCAGTAGCTGAACTGAACTACCTACTCAACATTAGTCTGGCCTATCATTTCAAGCAAAAGACGTCGCTCAAGGCTACCGTTGAGTACGTCCGCAAACATTCACGACGAGATAATGCGCTGGCATTGATAAATCTCTCCATACAATGTATATCTTTCGTTATGTAAGCCCTCGTACTTTCTACGTAGTTAATAATCTAATTATTCTTGTACTACACGGAATTAGGCTTGTAACATTACGTAGGCTGTGTGTACATGCCGGTATCCTCACATTACCTTGTATGCGATTACAGCCAAAGAACGTTAAAAAGTATACTTACTGTAGTGTTACAGTTAAAATTACGTAACGTCAATAATACCAATTCAACACTATAAATAAGCCATAAAAGTTATGTCACTGTATTTTTTTATTCAATTTTAGTGTTTTAACATTACTGTAGTAACAAGACACAAATATTTTACAGAATAAAGATAGTTATCAAAAGTTATTTTATAGGCTACTAAATATACATATAATAGGCAAATAAAAATTTAGTAATTTATTAAAATTGTTTAACCTAATAGCAATCTATATGCTTTCGATTAGTGACCTGCATTAACATTTTGTAAAGCATTGCGAGAATTCATAAAACTAAAACATTGAAACTAATTATAGCACAATTTAGTTTTCTTCATTTTTTTGTAACAGATTTCTTTGCCTCACAAGCCACAAAAAAATATAAAATTTCAAATTCTGAATGAACCAAGGCAGACATTTTTCAATCTGAAAGTGGTTTAATTCAACAACGTTTGAAAAATATTAAATATAGCGCCATTTACCATTTTTTTAGATAGTATATATATATANTGGTTTAATTCAACAACGTTTGAAAAATATTAAATATAGCGCCATTTACCATTTTTTTAGATAGTATATATATATACACATCAAATTCTGAGTAGTGATAAACCTATATGAAGTAAAGTAATGAAGTTTCCCACATTTTNGTATATATATATACACATCAAATTCTGAGTAGTGATAAACCTATATGAAGTAAAGTAATGAAGTTTCCCACATTTTGTGGTTCTATCATATCTCAGGAATACTATAAACGAATTTTTATATAACACTGTAAACAATAAAAATGTGTCAGTGAATTAAAAGTTTTTAAGATTTATACCGTCTTGTATATTCGTATTTAAAACGCCAAGGGAAAAATAGTGCAAACTCCTCGTGATTGATTATTTTCACGAAGACACTTNTGTATATTCGTATTTAAAACGCCAAGGGAAAAATAGTGCAAACTCCTCGTGATTGATTATTTTCACGAAGACACTTAAAGTGTCTCGTTATGTACCTCTAGAGACGTTCAGATATTCACAGTTTTGCAAGAATATCAAAAATGTTTATAAATAATGACCAAATTTCTTTAATGCCATTATATATCCCATTCATAAAAATTTTTTTACGCAGTGCTTCATGGTTACTTTATTCCGCTTTAAATGAGTATTCATATTATTGATGGTGGTCACTATNTTTTTTTTACGCAGTGCTTCATGGTTACTTTATTCCGCTTTAAATGAGTATTCATATTATTGATGGTGGTCACTATAAACACAAAGCAGGTTTCTACGTACAAACACCAAAAGTGGGTAAGTATTATTAAATAGTTGCCAATTATTTTTTCCCCGCATAAAATGCGTCCATTAACGCAAAAACAATCAACCCAATTTGTTTCACATTTATATGATTAAGAACACGAATGTGGATTTTCCACATTACTTATACAAACTGTAAGAAAATATTGGTAATCGTATTTTTTTGTTTTATTACTTTAAAAATCTATAAGCACGTTTTACTAACTATATACTAGTAAGGTGGCATTGAGTTAAAGACACAATTACTAGTATATAGGTTTATAATACGTAAAATTACAATATACACTTACTGACATAACAATTTGCTCAACATTTTATAATAATTCTGCAAACATGAAAGTTGGTAAAATATGCACCTCGGCGGATAATGTGTAATCGAATAAAGTTTCATGTGATGGGGCATACACATACGTCGTACGAGGGCGCTATTGTTGATATTCATGATGTGTAAATAAACAGCCTTCAGAAAAACACATGCGATATGACCTCACGATATTTACTAGGCGTGATAAATAAGACATAAAAATTCCGAGAAGACGTACGAGTCAGCCAAATTAACAAGTGATGGAGTTTGAGAGAAGGAAGATAATAGGGATGCAAGAGGCAAAGGTGAACGGTGCGTCGAATAGTCATTGCTTTGAGTAGCTTGGACTTCAAGTCTGATTGTGTTCGTAAAAATGAACACGTAGAAGGTACATACTCAGTTGAATGGATCTGAACGACCTTGACTTATCAACAGAGGAGAAGGCAATGACTGTCAGATATATACGAACACTGCCAAAAACGACCTTGTTAATCATGGAACACTGTATCACTACAAATAATATTAACACACATTTATCACAGGAAAATAAAAAATCCGAAGACCGGCAACATCATTTCTAACACCAAATTATGATTTCCTTTGGGAACAGATGATTACGGTTCCAGAGTTTGGAGGACTGTAGATGAGCACTACAATCCGTGTCTCACTTTGCTTGGCACATAATCCCTTCTACTAGTGTGATGGTGTATGGACTCATCACATATGATCGTGGGTGAGTGAGCGAGGGAAGAGATTTAGACGGCCCTTAACATCGGGGTCTTGAGAGGCGATGAAGGTGACGCGAGATATAGAGAGGCGCCAAATTCCAAGAGTGGGGAAAACGCGTGATCCCCGAGAAAACCAGCCGACTAGTGGCATCGTCTAGCACGATTTCCACATTCTGAAATTCGGGAAGCGACCCCGCTGGAAATAGAACCCGGTTGGCATTGGTGGGAGGTGAGTAGTCTGACCACTACACCACCGCGGCCCTCCATATGATCGCAGTTCGTCACTGTAGTGACAGGAGGATAACTGGATTCACGGCGGTACACTGAATACATCCTGCTTCCTTAGCTTCTACATTTCCTGACTGAGTGTCCAGGAGTCAGTTCTCAGGAAGATAACACTCGCCCGCACACCATTATGGTTTCTCAGAAGTGTTTACGGAAAGCAGCTTGCTATTTAGTTNTCCAGGAGTCAGTTCTCAGGAAGATAACACTCACCCGCACACCATTATGGTTTCTCAGAAGTGTTTACGGAAAGCAGCTTGCTATTTAGGCGATTTTTCACACATATAATATTTGCGAAACCAGATATGGGGAATCTACTTCCTCCATGTCGAAGTGTTCGTGATTTGGATCATAATTTTCAGCAACTGTGGGAAAGTTTGTCGCAGGAGGGCATATGGCTGTTATTTAATCCTTTTATCTAGTGCGCGAGCTGGTCTCATGTAGTATTTACTGATTGTGTCCCCTGTGCTGCATGTGGGGAAACGCTGTTGTGCTTTAATAACCTTACAATCACTTCTTTCTTTTTTCTGTATCATCGCTCTTACTTAGAGCGCAAATTTTGATGAAAAGATTACCTTATTATAAGAAACGTAAGAATATTATTTTGAACAAATCAATTAGACACACAATACATAGAACAATAAGTTAAAGTGAATTTAAAATTTTTAATTTACTACATATAAGTGCCAATAACTAAAAATCGCATAGAGGTAAAAATAAAATACTCAAGACTGTATAAAATTGATAAAGAATTTCTCAACTTGGTGAGTCAGCAATAGCATTTAGCTAACAAAAATTGCATTTTCGCTGAACTTCATTTAACTTTTACTGTTTTAATTTTCAGTAATAATTCAATGAAATGATTGATTCTTGAATAATTTGTACGCTTAAGGGTAAGGGTTTTTATATTATGCGTAAAATATAAATATTGGTTTGTATTATTGTTTTTTAGTTTGTATCTTACGCACTAATTGAATACTGCTTCCATAAAGACATGCAAAATTGGTAAAATTGATGATAGATACACATAAAAATATTCTTCTTTCCCCACCCCAATTTGATTACCAATATCTGTATTAGTTTTTTCTACAACTTTTGTTGAATTAAAAATAGTTACTCTTACTGCAGCATAAATTTTTTTATACAACTATAAATTAATCTTATTGAAAGTGTTAAATGTTTTAAGATCACCATTATTTTGGCGGTGTTGAGAATGGAATTGTAATTAATGAACATATTTAAATTCACGATAAAAGTAACCTACGAAAACTAAGATATAACGACTATTATTGGGTATAGGGACTTAACAAGAACATAATATAATGCGGCAGGTAACAGCTTTTGTGAACATTAATCGTTATGTCAGTTTTGAAACATGACCTACTATCTTTAGCAAAAATAAATACATAGTTATCAGCTCTATGCCACCTCGTTTACACATCAAAACATGAACTTTTCTTTGAACCGTTATTGTATTTCCCGATCTCATTCCTGCATATTTTCCTTCTCCTCGTAGTTTTCCTTTTTACTTTTGTGAGTGCACGCACCATTCCCGGATTAATATCACGACTTTTGACCTGCCTCATGTTGCAGTACTGCCGAATATTTTGACAAAAAGTTTTATGATTTTCGTGCCATTAAAGCCCCTTTTATATTACTTTAGATGAGACAATACATCACTACTTGAAGTAAGGCTCTGTTCACCTTATGTACTGCATTTTACCACGTGAGCAAAAACACAGAAAAAGGTACATTCATACATTATTTTTGTTTGAAATGGCAAGTAGTTAGAAAATATTTTCAAAATTTATGTTTTAAAATGACGAATAAAACTAAGAAATGAGATTGTGGAGCATTTTCTATCAACATGGTATCCGAACGTGTTCCCAATAAGACACAATACCTATATGAAGCGTCAGAACTGGTTGACCATCCTGACCTTAAAGGAAGAAATATTCTCTTCTATAATCTGGCGTTGGTCAAGCTAGAGAAAACGAAAGCTTAATTTTACAATCAAATATATATAGTTTATTTCTATCTTTTCACACTACACTTACGAGTACAGGCCAACGCAACGAGTTATTAGAACTTCAGTTGCCATGCAGAACCATTTATATTCAGGGGATAGAAATGGTGATTTCCGGGGCAAGGACTGGGGGCTGAGGATCCGCCAGCATCTTAGTTCCACCATCCTGTTTCTGGCCGCCATCAAGGATTCAACCATATTGTTAAAACGACCTTGAACTTTGTCAGCCATCTTGTTTCCAGCTGCCATTTTGTTTCGTTTGCCATCTAGTTTCCCAGTTATTCACCTTTGCATGCGCTTCATAAACTGTAGTTTTCTCGTCGTCCACTAAAGTGCACTACCGATCCCTGTAATGTTGTTTATTGCTGCTAGAGTGTGCCACTGTCATCCACCATCTTGTTTCTACTGGTCCGTCGGTGTGCTGGTGCCGCTCTCGCTCGGCCGCCATGTTCTTTCTAGAGTTGGCCGTAAGGGGTAATGCTTTTTTTATTTAAATTTCGCAGACCTCAAAACATCATCTGGAGGAAGGCAGGATTGAACTCCCGAAACGTAGCTCGGCATACAGACACCTTAGACCACTCTGCTATCGGGACATGTGCTGGGATGAGAGTTTAAAATAAGTATATTTAATATTATATGTACAGAGAAAAAATTATTTCTAAATGAATGTGGTTTTCATTGTCATGATTATTCCAGAATAAAAATGTGTAATAATAATATATTTTAGGTCAATTTATTAAAACAATTTTTTTTTGAAAATATGAAAAGATGTAGTTAAAAAAAGTTTTATTTCATTTTTTATTCCGTTTTAATTTTTATTATATTTTTTCGTTAATGACGTTAATTATTCTTTAGTGAAGTTTCTTGTTAGGTATGCTGGTAATCCATTCTTCCGTCTGGAACCGGCCATATATCCTTCGGTTTGTAACTGCTCGTCCATCCTTATGTTTGGAACTGGTCAACCATCTTTCGGTCTGGAACTCGTATAATTTTCGTCCTCGTCCTCCCACTTTAACACCCGCATAGCTGCCAAAGTAACCATACGTGTGGTTCTCTGGTTGGGGACGGAGCAACACAGGACAATTTTACAGTAATACAGAGATATAAAAAATATATTTTAAATATCCATGGTGCTGCAAGAATGAGCTATACAGATGGGTTACAATACCGAAAATTATACAAACTAGGTCAAAAAACATGGGTTAGAAGAAACAACAAGAATAAAGAAAACAGCCGAAAGTAAGTGAACGAAACAATTGTAGATGAAGAGGAAGAAAATAAAATAAGTAGACAGATGTATAGGATGGGTAAGAACAGTACCGCCTCTAGTGGTTACAATGGGCCAAGATATCACAACTAAAAAATGTCTCACCTCCACAACCCTGGTAAAGGATAAGTGTTGGAACCCACAGGAATTGGCTTTAAACCCTGGTCGAAGGTCCAAACAGAAATCGCAGCCCCAAATCCCCGTGCAGGAGTTCACAAGTTAAATTTCGGAAATTTAATACCAGCTGCAACAATCTATAGCAAAAATTACTGGTGGTGGTCCAATCTCTTTCATTGTGGTATCTGTAGCAGTGCGTCAGAATCCATACACGCGTGCAGTAAAAACAGTAATCATTTTCACCAAAAGTGAATAATTATTTTTAGCTGAGGGTAGACAGTGAAGAGTGAAATAGCTCCAGATTTAACACTACCACCCATGCCCCCATGGAAAAAAAGCTTATGAAATTTTTATAGCTGGTTGATGTGAAGGAGGTGACATCGCTTCTGATTTGACACTCCCGAGATGAGGAACTGCCTTGCATTCCGGCCTTATTCTCTCAACACCAAGAGAAAGACACGTTATTTTTAAAATGCCATCTCCCCAATCCCAGCTGGCTCATTTCTTCATTCAACATCATACATGCATCGTCATCAATTGTAAAGCAGCAATGGCTAACTGAACTTGCATAAGACAAAAGTACAATTCCTGACCAGATGTATACCTCTTGCATGTGCTCTAGCAAGCTGGCAGTATTAGCAACATCAATCCAAATGTTACGTACATACAACATCATCTTATATTCAGAAATACTATTACAATTAACTTCTTTTCTTCTCTTCTTTTCTACTTTTGTTCTCTTTTCTTATCTCCTATTCTTTTCCTCTTATCTTTTTAATTTCTACCCAATATAACCATATGATACTGTGGAAAACTTTTTTTTTTAATTCTCTTAGCCATATGGCACTGTTAGTATTCCGCTGTCCAATATTTATCTTTTGTCGTTCTGCCATGTGAGCGCGACTTTATTTATGCTCTTTATGTAAATTTCATGGTGGTATGAACTTATATTGTTCATTTGTACTCGCACGATTTACTGTTGCTGCAACACCTTCTTGTACTCTTCAAATGTTATTTTATTTTTTATACTTGTATTCCGTACTGCCTTTGCCCTATTGATCACTTTGCCGCCACACACATAACTATACATTTTGGCATGCAGCCCCACAAACTTGTCCATCAGTTCTCCACCACACTCATCTTTAAATTTCCCCGCCACTTTCCTGTTAGTTGGGGAGTAGCAGGTCCATGGTTTGGAAGTGGAAAGAGGAAGGGGGGAGGGGGGTAGGAGTTGGCATCCATCTTGTGCATGAGCATGGGATCTGCGGCCAGTTCAGCATAATAATCCTGTGTTACAATTTCATAAATTAATGAGTCGGTTTCTGTATATAGAAAATTTGTGTTGTCTTCATACATATTTTTCGTGATGTCGTGATGGAACATATACATTCAAGTTTTGGAGGTGTTGAGCACTGAAGGGCCGGCATAAATGAGTTTGTCAAACAATATTGATTGTTTTTCCATTTTCATCAGGTATTGATTTTGATCACAAATTTTTCTTCTCTTGAAGGCGGATTTTAAAATAATTTTTTCAGTCTCCTCTCTTTACACTCTAATTCCATGACTCGTGGTTTCCTGTTTTTTTAAAATCAATTTTCCAAATGTGCCGATGTTCATGAGCTTAAGGAAAACGTTTTCAAATTGTTAAAATATGGCAATGTAATAATTATTATTTGGTAACTTCAGTTTTAAGTTGTTGGCAACACCGTGTAGTGTTTTGTTTTTTCTAGTTGATAAATATATAACGGTCAACATTGTTGTATCAGTTTTGCTGTTAAAGTATAATAAAACATTTCGTTTATTAAAAAGGCCTTTATTCATTAAACCTCAACAGGTTATGGGCCCAGACACATAGTTCTGCATAGAATCTGTGAAGGGGTAGAAATATCGGCGAAAATATTGGTGCCGGCCCGCGATAAAAGTGAGGTTATACGTGACCGCGCCAAGAAGGAGTAATACTCGTTCATTCTCTAAATTGAGCGAGGCAGGACAACGAAATGGAAGGAAATCAGTGTGTGATCAAACTGGAAGGACCTAGCAACTGGAACCTGTGGAAGTTCCAAACAACGGTATTGCTACGAGGTCAAGGATGGCTCGACATAGTTGAGGGGCAGAAAATAAAACCTGAGGCAGCGGCTGAACATGCTGCTTGGGAGTCAAAAGATGCTAAGGCTCAGACACTACTAGTTACCAGAATGACGGAGAAAGTCATGTTGCATATAATTTCTTGCACAACATCTGCTGAAATGTGGCGTAAACTCCAAAGTGTTTTCGAGCAAAAGTCGGAAACAAGCATCCATATTACACAGCAGCGATTTTTCCAGTTTAAGTTTGAAAAAGGAACTGAGATGTCAGTATTTTTGTCAAAAATACAGGAGCTGCAAAATCAGCTTAAGCAAATGGGAGAGGAAATATCAAACAAGTTAGTTATTACAAAGGTACTAATGTCGTTGCCAGATGAGTACAAACACTTTGTGTCGGCGTGGGAGTCGGCGCCAGACGATAAACAAACCCTGGATAATCTGATAGCCAGGCTTCTGGTGGAAGAAGAAAGGGTGCAGGAGAAGGGTGAAGCGTCTCAACAAGCTTCATCTGCATTCTTTGTTAAAAATAGAAGAAACATAAAGTGTCACAAATGCAACAGACTGGGGCATTTCCAAAGCGAATGCAGAAGCAAAGTGAATAACAGTGAATTACAAGACAATAACAGTAACAGTAATAAGTGTTTTTATTGCGGAAAGTTCGGACATTATAAGGCACAGTGTCGCTTTAGGAAGTACAGGGGCAGTAAGGAAAGTAATGCATTTGTCGTGTCAAACGCAGAATATGAACATTATCAAGAGTCAAAATGGCTGGTTGACTCTGGGGCCAGTGAACATATGTGTAACAATCGCGCGTTATTTTCATCATTTCAAATTGTTTCACAGAAATCTGTGATTCTCGGCAATGGGCAAGCGATTAGTGTGTTAGGCTGTGGGCAGATGGCGGTAAAAGTGCACAATGGGAACGAATGGATCAACACAAACATAGACAACGTTCTTTACGTTCCCGAACTGAAAACGAACCTTTTCTCTATGAATTGTGCGACTGACAAAGGTTATGTCATAATGACAAGTGACAGCTCATGTAAATTTTATAAAAACAAAGAAGTTTTGGCGGTTGCAAACCGAATTGGGAGCTCGTATTATATGGATTTCCGATATGAAAATGATATTGCGAGCGTAGCTAGTACTACAAACGATGATTTAAATGTGTGGCACGAAAAATTGGCTCATCAAAACTTCGATTATGTGAAGAAAATACTTGCCACAAGGAAAATAAATGTGAAACAAACGTCTGCTCCAACCTGTGAAAGCTGCTTGAAGGGAAAAATTCATCGATTACCTTTTCATAACAGCGAAAATGGTACTTCTAAAGCATGTGAATTAATCCATGCGGACACGTGCGGTCCCATGGAGGAGGTATCTGTCGGCGGGTCGAGGTATTTCGTAGTGTTAAAGGACGACTTCTCAAATTATAGAAGTGTCTATTTCATTAAAAATAAGCATCAGGTGAAGAACTGCATAGAAGATTTCATTAATAAGGCGGAGATTTTAACTGGGAACAAAGTAAAATTGTTCAGAAGTGATAATGGGCTGGAATTTGTGAATAAAGAAGTGAGTGAAATGTTCTCAAAACGTGGCATAACACATCAAACTACAGTACCATATACTCCGGAACAAAACGGAAAGGCCGAAAGAGAGAACCGAACTTTGGTTGAAGCGGCAAGAACAATTTTACATGCAAAGAGTTTACCTAAGAAACTATGGGCAGAAGCGGTACATACTGCTGCATTTACTCTGAACAGAACGGGTAAGAGTAAAGTTGAAGGAAAAACACCATATGAGGTATGGACCAATAAAAGTTTCGATATTCAACAATTAAAAGTCTTCGGCACACCGGTGTATGTACACATTCCAAAAGAAAGACGAAGAAAATGGGATAGCAAAGGAGACAAGGGATTGATGGTCGGATATGGCGAAGATACCAAGGGTTACCGGATATACTTCCCACAGAAAAATACTGTAGAGACAAAGCGTGATATTGTTTTCTTAGAACAGAAACAAGAAGGAAGGGAAGAACCCCAAGTTACACTTGATTTGGAGAACGAGTTGAAACAAATAGTAGATAAAGTTGATGGAAACCAAGACTTACAAGAAACTCTGGTTAACATGAATGAAAGCTTAATAACTCAAAATGAATCTGGAAGTGAATATGAACCATGTACAAGTGAAGAAGAAAGCGTAATCACACCATTACAAAATGGAAATGAACGAAGCAAGCGTGTAAGGAAACAGACCGAATTTTATCAATGCAACAACATCTACAGCGAAGATGATAATCCAGTGACTTACAAGGAAGCAATGAAAAGAAAGGATGCTTGTAAATGGAGTGAAGCTATCAATAGAGAACTGGAGACACTGAAAGAGAACAACACTTGGGATTTATGTGAAGCACCAGCAAAAGAGAAAATAGTGAGTAGTAAATGGGTTTTTAAAGTAAAGACAATAAATAATGTTCAACAGTATAAAGCTAGATTAGTTGCCCGAGGGTTTGAACAGGATGATGTATTAGATCTGAATGACATCTATGCTCCAGTTGCAAAATTACCTACATTTAGACTTTTTGTTGCTATAGCAACCAAATTAAAATTGCCAATCTATCAAATGGACGTAACGGGAGCATTTTTGTATGGAGAAATAAATGAAAATGTATTTATTCGTTTGCCGGAAGGGGCTTATTCGGGTAATAATAATATTGCAAAATTAAACAAGTCTCTATATGGTCTGAAAAGTTCACCAAAATCCTGGAATAATAAATTTAATTCTATTATAACAGGAGAAGGCTTTGTTAGTTCAAAAAGTGATTCATGCTTGTACAAAAGGTGCAATGGTAAAGATAAAATGTTTGTTTTGCTATATGTTGATGACTTGTTAATATTTGGTACAAATGAGGAGAAAATTGTTCAGTTTAAAAGTGTCCTAAACAAAGAATTTAAGATGAAGGATCTAGGTTTAGTAACCAATTTTTTGGGTATAAATGTTAACCAAAATCTAGAAACGGGGATTACTGAATTAAGCCAAAGAAATTACCTAGAAAATGTACTTAAAAGGTTTAATATGGAAAACTGTAAACCTATGTCAACTCCTATTGACCCAAACTTTAATGTTAAAATACTTGAAAATTGTAATAAAAGTAATGATGAGAATATTGAAAAATATTGTAGAGAAGTTATAGGATGCCTTATGTATGCAGTGTCAAGTACTAGGCCTGATTTATGTTTTACTGTCTCAATGTTGAGCAGATTTCAAACATATTCAAATGATATGTTAGTAACTGCATTAAAAAGAGTCCTGCGGTATGTCAAGAATACACTAAATTATATGTTAGTTTTCAAGTGTGAAGATAATGTCCTAGAGGGATATTGTGATGCTGATTGGGGAGGTGATCTCAAAGACAGAAAGTCTACCACAGGCTATTTATTTAAGTTTTCCAATTGTTTGATTTCTTGGTGCTCGAAGAAACAAGTATCAGTCAGTCTGTCGTCAACTGAGGCTGAGTATGTTGCAATGAGTATGGCAGGAAGCGAAGCCTGTTGGCTGATAAACTTGTTAAGTGATTTTGGTTACTCAAATGTATGTCCAGTAAGTATGTATTGTGACAACCAGTCAGCCATTTTTATTGCAGGCACAGACACTGTTAAGCGCCTCAAACATATTGATATACGATATCACTTCATAAAGGATTTGATTAAAGATAATAAGATCTGCCTTCATTATGTGAAAACTAGTGAACAACCAGCTGACATACTCACTAAGGCTTTAAGTCAAGAATTATTTGTAAGATGTTTAAATAAGTGTTGTATTCAAACTTAGAAATAAGATATAATTGTATCAGATAAGATATAAGATAGAACTGTATTACATTGAGAGGGGGTGTTAAAATATGGCAATGTAATAATTATTATTTGGTAACTTCAGTTTTAAGTTGTTGGCAACACTGTGTAGTGTTTTGTTTTTTCTAGTTGATAAATATATAACGGTCAACATTGTTGTATCAGTTTTGCTGTTAAAGTATAATAAAACATTTCGTTTAATAAAAAGGCCTTTATTCATTAAACCTCAACACAAATCATTGCAGGCTGCCTATCTTGTTTTCCGTGTTAAGGTTGATGTAGGACTTGAGTAACGCCTCTTATTGGAATTGCATAACACAATGTATTTTGTTAACTTCGAGTTCATGTCCTATTTCTTCTTTGAGGTTAATGTAGTGTACAACATAGTTTTTCTCTTCTTACAAAGTCTTCAATTATGTTTTGGTCTTGCCGCCTGCAGGACACTTGTTGACGGGTACGAATGGCAGGTTTTTGTACGAGTCGTGGAGTTATGCAGGATAATCTACGTCTACCTCCAGCACGTAGCCTAATAGGCCATCATCTGGCACCACCTTGACTACGATGTCGGTGCCCACCCACTGAAAGTCACACGTACAGGGAGGGGCTGAGACATTGCCTACCCATACAAATTGTTAGTTTCTACGTACTGGAGGTAGACGGTGGGCTTGCTGGCATCATATATGGACGGGATGTNTACCCATACAAATTGTTAGTTTCTACGTACTGGAGGTAGACGGTGGGCTTGCTGGCATCATATATGGACGGGATGTAATTGTTATTGGCCTTCACATAGCGCTTCCCAGATTGGAAAACTCCATCTCTTATGGCTTCTTCAATAAATAAAAACCTTCCCTTAATCTGATAGCAGTTCTAGCTCGACCTTGGTGTGTTTCTGGATTGCATTGAAAGGGGAAGCCCCACGTGCTCTCGTAACAGACACGGTCCAGGCATAGGTTTCCAGGCATAGTTTCCTAAAGTTTTCCAAAATGTTAGATATCAGCAACACATCTGTTTTAAAATAAACATTCTTATAATCTTCCATTGAATTACAGTCAAATTTTTCCCAGCATTAGCATAGTCTTCTTCACTTATGTCCGTGTCCNTCTTATAATCTTCCATTGAATTACAGTCAAATTTTTCCCAGCATTAGCATAGTCTTCTTCACTTATGTCCGTGTCCGTCAATTTATTATAATATTTGTTGTTGGAGGCAGCTGCGTCTCTTCAGTTTCTGCAAGCTGTCTGTGTAATCATAAGGGAACACTTCCTTTCTCCTCACTAATTCGATCTCATGTGTGGATGAAGGCCTTTGCTGAATTTTTCAGCTGGTGTCTCGGAAAATGTTTCGGCGAGGATGGTGAGGCCGGCAGACATGAAGCGGAATGTATCTAAATACCCCAGAGATTTCGAGAACGTAATTAATTTATCCTCTATATGCGGGTTGATGAATATGTTTTCTACGTTGTAGCCGAGATATTTAATAATATATTTCGTGCCATATATCAATTTGTGGAATAATACAGGCCATCTTTTCGGATGGCGGTGGAGGTTGTTGCAGTTATTGCAGGATGCCGCAATGTAGTTTTNTGCAGTTATTGCAGGATGCCGCAATGTAGTTTTCGGTGATGTGGTCGTGGCCCATTACCTTCCTGTTGTCAGTTGTGAATATTTCTTCGCAGTAGCGGCAGATATCTGACATGACATGATGTGGTAAATACAGATAGTTGAGTGGCTGCATCGGTTCACTTGTTTAATAAATTTCCTTCACTTTATTTCCAACATTGACCATTTGCTCGATGCTTGATGCTCGATGCTCGATGCTCGATGAATTTCTTGGCAGCATCTTCACCAGCGTAAAAATAGGCGAATGTAGAGTAAACTGGGATAGCGGATGGTGTGTGGCCAGCACTCGATCCGGTCAGGCCATTGGCTGAAGAATAAAAAAAAAGGACGAGCCATAAACATGAAAACATAACTGTTAGAGTATCGTTTTCCGTACAGTAATTGTAATATGTCAACTATGATTTTTGTTATTGTTATAAATCTTACTATTTATTTAAATAAATTGACAATATATTAAAATTTATAATACAACTCCCGATTTTTATTTTGATGTATTTGTTAGCACAATAAGAATATCTGTTACGAAATGGCAACATACTTGTTTGCTGTCCAACTCCGATGTATGTGTTGTAATTTCACTCCTGTTCGGTATCAGTTTTAGTACTGGCTTACTCNTTTTCCGTACAGTAATTGTAATATGTCAACTATGATTTTTGTTATTGTTATAAATCTTACTATTTATTTAAATAAACTGACAATATATTAAAATTTATAATACAACTCCCGATTTTTATTTTGATGTATTTTTTTAGCAGAATAAGAATATCTGTTACGAAATGGCAACATACATGTTTGCTGTCCAACTCCGATGTATGTGTTGTAATTTCACTCCTGTTCGGTATCAGTTTTAGTACTGGCTTACTCAGTCAAATGCCGGTTGCACGAACAGGAATGATTACCAAAACAGGGCAACTGTGTCAGCATACTATTAGATAAATCTACTACATCCAAAGTGAGTATAAGTAATAAAAAGTTTAGTTGCTATTTCTCCAGATCCAAACTTCAATTTCGATCCAACCATAGTCAGAATTTTTATGTAATATTATATTCACGTGTAGTTTAGTATGTNTTATGTAATATTATATTCACGTGTAGTTTAGTATGTATTGAAAATCTCCAACACATTCTTTTCTCCAGGCTTTACAAAAACGATTGATGTACGTGTCTGGTAAATGATTAATTTGAACTGTACGGCAGATTTTGACATTGACCATACTCTAATGGGAAATTTACAGACTTTCACACAGCCACATTATTTGAGATTTCATTGAGAACGTATGTTCGTACGAGTTCAATTAAATGACTACGCATGTACCACCAGCGTGAAATTTGCATTTGAAGGCTAATACTAGTAATATGTAATACAAATGTCACAAACATGAAAATNAGTACCACCAGCGTGAAATTTGCATTTGAAGGCTAATACTAGTAATATGTAATACAAATGTCACAAACATGAAAATGAAAAATACACGGAGGAAAAGATGAAAGCTTAACAGAACAACAAGGGAAAAGCCGACGAAGGACTATACAATAAAAATCATATTCACATATATGTGTATATATATACATACTAACATTTAAGTTTATTTTTAAACATTTATTTTGGCCAAGGCAGCGCGGTTTTATAACAATATACGTCGATTATAGCGTGATATTTCTCAACAACATTTACACGACCTAATACANAGGCAGCGCGGTTTTATAACAATATACGTCGATTATAGCGTGATATTTCTCAACAACATTTACACGACCTAATACAGGCGCTTTACGAACAATATTATTTACATTGAAATTACTAAGATTATTTAATTTGTAATAAGAGATCATAATGCAAAGAGTACAGACAATTTTACGTAAATGACAAAAAAAAAACTATATACAATGTGCCGTTTTCAACTGTAACTTTTTGTTTTGCAGCTGCCTCTGCTTGCAGTATATACTGCGGCTCTCGGACCCGCATTCCTCTTCTGACACGACTGTCCGTTAATTCCAGAAACAGGCACTCCATATAAAATCTTTGCAGTTTTGGTAACATAATTTTTCCCAGAATTCGTCGTCTCTTTCATCCCTCATTACTTCCAATTACACTGTCACAATAAATGACCAAGCCACAGAATTTTCTGTGCGATATTTGGAGTTGCCCTTGTATTTTGTATCTGTACCGATGTGATTTTTTAAGTNCAAGCCACAGAATTTTCTGT
The DNA here is from genome assembly GCA_002778355.1 of Clitarchus hookeri. Classification (NCBI taxonomy): domain Eukaryota; kingdom Metazoa; phylum Arthropoda; class Insecta; order Phasmatodea; family Phasmatidae; genus Clitarchus; species Clitarchus hookeri. Next base: position 2,656 of record NQII01000551.1, on the reverse strand, counting down.
GCGATATTTGGAGTTGCCCTTGTATTTTGTATCTGTACCGATGTGATTTTTTAAGTTGCAAATTCTCATTTTTTATTTCTATGCAGAGATTCACACATTTTACTGCTCACGAATGGTTATGCTTCCTATAGATGGCACACACTTTACCTCAACAATGCCATAATTCTCCACAATACCTCCTGGGCTGGCTCCAAGGTATGGTATCTCAAGATATATTCGCTCCTATTTCTTATATATTTTTTTTACAATTATTGTAATCTGAAACTCCGCTCGATATGTCATAATACTGGGTTTAGATAGCTATTTAAGATTTTTTGTGCATTGGAGAAGTTGTAATGTACCTCTACATACTCGTACGTTTAGAATATTCAAAATTAATTTTTGGTTGGAAAAAAAATTTACTATTCTTTGAACTTTTGGCATTGTCTTTTAGGAATGAAAATACTATGTGAAATGCAACTGCCAAATGCAAAATGNATAAGTAATAAAAAGTTTAGTTGCTATTTCTCCAGATCCAAACTTCAATTTCGATCCAACCATAGTCAGAATTTTTATGTAATATTATATTCACGTGTAGTTTAGTATGTATTGAAAATCTCCAACACATTCTTTTCTCCAGGCTTTACAAAAACGATTGATGTACGTGTCTGGTAAATGATTAATTTGAACTGTACGGCAGATTTTGACATTGACCATACTCTAATGGGAAGTTTACAGACTTTCACACAGCCAATTTATTTGAGATTTCATTGAGAACGTGTGTTCGTACGAGTTCAATTAAAAGACTACGCAAGTACCACCAGCGTGAAATTTGCATTTGAAGGCTAATACTAGTAATATGTAATACAAATGTCACAAACATGAAAATGAAAAATACACGGAGGAAAAGATGAAAGCTTAACAGAACAACAAGGGAAAAGCCGACGAAGGACTATACAATAAAAATCATATTCACATATATGTGTATATATATACATACTAACATTTAAGTTTATTTTTAAACATTTATTTTGGCCAAGGCAGCGCGGTTTTATAACAATATACGTCGATTATAGCGTGATATTTCTCAACAACATTTACACGACCTAATACAAGCGCTTTACGAACAATATTATTTACATTGAAATTACTAAGATTATTTAATTTGTAATAAGAGATCATAATGCAAAGAGTACAGACAATTTTACGTAAATGACAAAAAAAAAAACTATTTACAATGTGCCGTTTTCAACTGTAACTTTTTGTTTTGCAGCTGCCTCTGCTTGCAGTATATACTGCGGCTCTCGGACCCGCATTCCTCTTCTGACACGACTGTCCGTTAATTCCAGAAACAGGCACTCCATATAAAATCTTTGCAGTTTTGTTAACATAATTTTTCCCAGAATTCGTCGTCTCTTTCATCCCTCATTACTTCCAATTACACTGTCACAATAAATGACCAAGCCACAGAATTTTCTGTGCGATATTTGGAGTTGCCCTTGTATTTTGTATCTGTACCGATGTGATTTTTTAAGTAGCAAATTCTCATTTTTTATTTCTATGCAGAATTTCACACATTTTACTGCTCACTAATGGTTATGCTTCCTATAGATGGCACACACTTTACCTCAACAATGCCATAATTCTCCACAATACCTCCTGGGCTGGCTCCAAGGTATGGTATCTCAAGATATATTCGCTCCTATTTCTAATATATTTTTTTACAATTATTGTAATCTGGAACTCCGCTCGATATGTAATAATACTGGGTTTAGATAGCTATTTAAGATTTTTTGTGCATTGGAGAAGTTGTAATGTACCTCTACATACTCGTACGTTTAGAATATTCAAAATTAATTTTTGGTTGAAAAAAAAATTTGCTATTCTTTGAACTTTTGGCATTGTCTTTTAGGAATGAAAATACTATGTGAAATGCAACTGCCAAATGCAAAATGAAAAATGAAAATGCACAAATGTTTATCATCCAATAAAAAAAATTATTTAGAATGCAATTCCTTTCCATGGAATTTGTGTGTAGAGACACTAGCTGAAGAAGGGCTGGTGAGAGTTGTTATTGCCAGTCGTAATTTTATTTCCGAGAACTGCTAAGCTCCTCATCATGCCACGGCCACTTCTTACAAGCAACTAAGCACACCCGCCACCAACCCCTTCTCAACCCAGAGCCACTAACATCCTCGGAATACCGAAACTGGTTCTCCCTGTTTGCTCACTGTGCACTCTCGGCCACCCTCGCCATCACTCCTCCGGGAATGGTCACACGCAAGGCCTTTACCGAGTTCGGAGTGTTCACAGAGTGAGGAGGTCACTATTTTTCACAAATTTTTTTTTTTGTTGCTAAAAACCGATTTTTCGGTTAAATTACNGGTCACACGCAAGGCCTTTACCGAGTTCGGAGTGTTCACAGAGTGAGGAGGTCACTATTTTTCACAAATTTTTTTTTTTGTTGCTAAAAACCGATTTTTCGGTTAAATTACTACCATTTATTATTTGAACTAGATACTCAAATCAGTAATTGAATATATGTGTTTTCCCTCGTGATTAGACGGCTTTAGTTTCTTTGTGCTCCCTTTCGTTTGTCTGAAGTAGTGACAACTCCCAGAGCTGTGGTTTTGAAGGAAGGTGATTGACACTGTTGTCTAAAGGACCAATTTACTAC